>CAUYQV010156584.1:0-29938 GCA_963574575.1 Galagoides demidoff | reverse complement strand
TTACCCCAACTCTGGTGAAGATTATTATTATCCCTGAATCATAGAGGAACCATGGAGAGTTAAGCAAATTGCCCAAGGACACACAGAAAGCTGTGTCAGAGCTGCAGTTGAAGACCATCTTTCTCTGCACACCAGCCTGGCTGGAAAAATCAGGAAAGGATGGGTCCTAGGAGCTGCTGCATGAAAATCTTTCAACAAGAAGGGCTTGGGCAACAGTGTCAGATGAGGACAGGCCACGGGCTAAAGTGTCTGTTTGGATTTGACAACGAAGACACTATTAGTGACCTTGGAAAGGGCAGCAAGGAAAAATGGCAAGAGTGGAAGCCAGTTGCAGACGGAAGAGCGGACAGGTCTTTCTGGAAGGGTGGCAATGAAGGGAGAGCTGCAGGGGGACTTGGGCCAGGAGAAGGCAGAAGAGGGGAAGAAAGGAGGAGTGGGAGAGAGAAGGGGCAGCTTCTGTGGAGGTCTCTGAAATGGGGAGCAGGCTTGAGTACAGAGGAGGAGCCCTTTCCTGCTCTTTCAGGAGGGACGGAGGTAGGAGGGGCAAAATCAGGTGGGCCTAGGAGAAGGGAGGGAAGGCAGAGAGGGAGTTCCTGTCTTGTAAAATCTGGGGAGGATGGAGGAGGAAGGCAACAGGCCAAGGGCCTGAGGGGGAAGGGAGGGGCTTGCCTGTGTTGTTTAATCTGGTCCCCATTGGCCATGTGTGGCTATTTGAATTAATTGAAAATAAAATAAAAACTTTAGTTTCTTGGTTGCACTGTCCACATTTCAAGTGCTCAGTGTCTACCTGTGGCTATTGGGTACCACACTGGGCAGCACAGAGAGAATATTTCCATAATTGCAAGAAGTTCCATTGGACAGCACTGGTCTAGACAGAGCATGGTGATAATGTGCCCCGAGACCCTATTTGGCTATAAGTCCAGGTGGGAGGTCATGACCACAGCAGGGCCCCTGGAGAATCCTTGCACAGTCTCCAGTCAAGGCCCTCATCCTGTCTTTGGGATTCCCTGAGATCCCCCTTCTGGAATGGCCTGCCCCTTCCTCCCCCACCATTTGATGAGGCTGCTCCTTGGCTTCTCTACTTATCCCAGTGCCAGGCCTCTCAGCCATAGGAGGGGCTTCTGAAGGATTGGGAAGAGTGTCCGTGTCCTGTGGGACCCATAAACAGGGATGAACTGACCCCTGGCACTAACCCTGCTGGGCTCAGAGCATACAAATTGGCTCACTGCCACCCACCAGCATATCCAGAGGGACCTCAAAGATTGCCAGCCCCACATTTCACAGGGGGACACACTGAGTTTCGGAGAGTCTGGACAGAAAGCACAGAAGCTAGAGCTTTGTCCTCATTCCTTTATTATACCCCACCCTGGCTTTCCCCAAACCTGGTGTTCAGACAGAGCCAAGCAGGCTATGGGACCTGGGGCCTGAGCCACAGGCAGGGAGCCCAACATTCGGCTGAGGCTCCCACCCCAACCTGAGGTAGGTGAGTGAGGGTTCACGGCTGGAAGTGAGCCTGGCCAGACACACCTGGGGAGAAGCATTTCCCCATGGAGGTGACATGGCACAGACCATGCATCTGCTGGGACTGAGGTGTGTTCAGATGATTGTGTGCACAGGTCCCTTCTGTTCAAATCCACAGTGTGAATGGAGGGCTGTGTGCATGTGGATGGTGTGTATGTTGGGCTGTGTGCATGAGACAGCACGTGATACCTGGGCACACTACACACATGCCGAGGTGTTTGAGACCCTGCTCAATGCCTGTACCTGTCAGGGGGTGCGGGCCCAAGGCTAAGTTTGGCACCCAATCAGGAGCATAGAGTCAGAAAGTTATAAGGCAGCAGCTCTTAAACTTAAGTCCCAAAATGGCCCAGGAAGTTTACTGTTCGTGCGAATCTTGTGGTCAGCACTGAAGCTTTAGTTGAAGAGGTCTAGGGTGGGCCTAAGTGTCTGCATTGTCTGTAAAATCCCCAGGGAAATCTCAGGCTAAGAAGAGACGGGGCTTGAACAGAACGGTCCAAAAGAACTTTCTGTAATGACAAAAATGTTCTCTGCTGTCCTGCTTGGCAGCCACTAGCCACATGTGTCTATTGAGCAGTTGAAATGTGGCTAGTTCGACTGAGGAACTAAATTTTTTATTTTATTCAATTTTATTTAAATTAAATTTAAATAGTCACCTGTGGCTAGTGGCTGCCACATTGGAGAGCATAGATTGGGAAACTGAGGCAGTGGATGGATAATGAGGGCCCAAAGAGAAGCACAAAGCCAGGGTACAGGTGTGTGGTGGACCCTTCCCAACCAGAAGTGGCTGAGCCTGGGATGGGGATCCCCTGGAGTGTGACTGAAGTCAGAGCCCAGAATTGCACAGATCTCTCCTAGGGTCCATCCACCACGAACTGCCAATAAACTGTTATCTGCCTGGCTGAGAGGGCTGAAGACTTCCTGGGGAGACCCCGATGGGCTCCAGCCTGAAGCCTCACGCTGAGTCCAGCCAGGAGCCAGGGCTGAAGGTCAGGATGTCTTCATGTTCTCCTGCAGGCCCAGAGTGGAACTAGTGGCCGCGGGGTCACGCTCACCCTGTGTATGCAGTGAGGGGGGAATGCAAGTCAGCCCTGGGGAAGCAGCTGCCCTACAAAACCCACAAGCTGGAGGCCTTTGAAAAACCCCACTCAGGGCTCTCTTACCACGCCTGGTCCCATGTCCTCCGCGTATTTGAACTTCTTCTGCTTATAATAGTGCCTCTTGGGCAGGATGTGGAGCAGCAGCAGGTCACAGAGAACTGTGGCCTGGGGGCAAGGAGGGGTGTGGGTAGAGCATGGGAGTCACGGGGCAGGTACAGAGCCTTCCATATCCCTCCTCAGTTTCTGCTGACAGAGTTGCCTTGGCTGAAGCTGCCTTTCTCTAGAGCTCAATATTGTGGTGGGAGGGATGAGGCACTGCAGGACCCTCAGGGCACCAAGACAGCCACACCCCATATCTGTCCTGCCCTGCTCTGGTAGATCCAGGGTGGTGGGCTGGTCAGCTGCTGGCTCAATGAATAGACAGCATCAAGTTTTAAGGTGAGGAGCTTGCTGCTACTGAGTGGTGAAGAGGAGGGGCTGACCTCAGCACAGTGACCTGATGACCCAAACACTTACCACCCCAAAAATGCCAATCCCAGAGCCAATGGTGGTCATTGTGGGGATGATATCAAACTTTCCGGCCTGGTGGGAGGACCCAGGGAGAGAAGGGTCAACAGTCAGAAGGGACCAGGCTGGGAAAGGCCAACCCTGAGACAAGGGGCTTCCCCACTCCTTGGTTATGAGCTTTCCCCACTGCCTGCAACCCAGGGCTCTGACTGTACACAGGTAACCAGCTGCCGGTCAGCAGACCTGGGTTGTGACATTGTGACCTTGGCTCTGCCTCCCTGGACCCAGAGAATTGTTGGGAAGGCACAGTCACAATATCCCCCAAGCCCCACTTATTATTAGCATGAACCCACCTGTCGTCCATAACTGCAGACACCGAAAGGCATTCACAGGAACAGAGAACATGTCTCAACTGCCAACCCCCTCACACTGAACACTCACCTTGCCATCCACCAGGATGTCAAAGCGAATCCCAAACACTTTGAAGAGGTGACGGTAGTTGGTCCCATTCTCTGCGAAGTGCCTGGCAAACCTTGGAGAAGGGATGAAGTGGAAGGAGGCTGATGGAGAACTTTTGTGGGGCTGGCCTCAGAGCATCAAAGATGCAGGAACCTTAGAGGTCTGTAGATACAGCCCATCCCAACCCCAGGCAGGCTCCCAGACCTGATTCTAGGAATGCTGTAACCTTGCCCCAGTTGCAGATCTCCGCAATTTCCCCAGCTAGTCCCAGACAGGTGGGCCTCAATGCATCTGAGACCTAGGGGTAGGGGATTCAGGCCTCCAAGGTATTTCTCCCTTCTGGTTTCCTCTTTAGCCATTTGGACAGAATAGGAGCTGCCCAAGGTCCTCTGCTCCCCTCTGGGGACATTTGCTCAGCCCCATGGGGTTCTAAAAGTAGAAAATCCCACAGGATTACAAATAAGGATATGTTGGAGGGGGCCTGGCAGGCACCTGAAGTTGAAGCCTTGAGAAAGACTTTTCTCCTCATACAGCCCATGAAATTCGTAGATAGGTTTGCAGTGTCGTACATGCCAATCCAGGTCACAGTCCCAGTCGATGGTGATGCCGACCACCCCACCCTACCAGAAACACAGGCATTTAAGATCTGGGATTTCAGAATCAAGAAACTCCTGTCTTATATCTGGTTCTAGGATGGTCTCAAAACGGGAATATTTTTGTTTGAGAAAGGACACTGAGACTCTACTTTGGGGTAGAGGTCCTGTCACTCTCTCTGGCCTCACCACCCTTTCATCACACTCTACACTCCAGTTCTCTGACCATTTCTAGGATATAAGTTCTTCCTACCTCAGGGCCTTTGCACATGCTGTTTTCCTCTCCCTTGTTTTCCACAGGCTGGCTTTTTCTCATCCTTCCCTGACAACCACCCCCATCTAAAATCTTTGTTATTCCCTGCTGTTGTGGGAATAACTGTGTGTGTTTTCCTTTAGAACATTTGTCACTTTGTAATCAATCCCATGTTTATTTTGTGTGGTCATGTCTTAAGCCATCTCCTCCAAAACTATAAGCTCTAGGAGGATAGAGCTATCTGTCTCACTTGTAACTGACTCCTGGGTTCCTACCATAAGTCACAATGTGGGAGGCAAGCAAGTAAATAGCTGTTGAACGAGAAAGAGTAAATGCAGATTGGGAAGAGAACACTTGAGGAAGAGAAGCTCCTCTGGGACAGATGGGGGAGGGCTGAGCAACAGAAGAAGAGTTGGGAGGTACTCAGAGAAGGAGGCAGGAAGCTGGGCAACTTGGTACTAAAATATTTCCAGAGGGGGCTGGCAAGGAGATCTTTAGAAACAGGAGGATCTAATGTGCAGCTTTTAGGTCATATGTGTTGCTGTGATGTAACCCCTTTTCAGGGGTCAGCCAACTTTGAAACCCGCTCCAGGAGCAGCCAACTGAAGCCCGTGAACGGAATCTGGCCATGTCCCCTGTTCACAGATCATCTGTGGCTGCTTCCTGCAACAGCTGACTTGGGTAGTTGGCGCAGAGACCATACAGCCTGCAAAGCTGAAAATATTTACTGATTCTTGAAAGAAAAAGTTTGCTGATCTTTGCTATAGACAAATTATGGTTGGGGGGGTTGTTTTTTTTCTTTGGTAACATCTCAGAAAAGGAATTATTTCCATCCCTAGATAGGCAGCTGCAAGAGTAGGGATAATAAGGAACTTGTGGGAACAGGTACATAGGTTTGCCACCTGCTAGGCAGTACTGAAGTGTAGTCACAGTTATGAACTCACTTGATCCTCCAGAAAACTCCATGAGACTGGCACTATTGTTGTCCTCACTTGATGGGTGCAAAAGCTCAGATACACTGCAGTTATGACACTCATCTGAGTTCAGGCTGCTCATTAGGGCAGAGCTGGGATTTGAACCCAACCAGCCTGGACTGTACTCGTTATAAGGTATTGCTTCTCTTGAAACCCTAGGTGACTGTGTGAATCTCAGGGCACAGGATTCGAGTTGCTTTTATCTAATATTTTTCAAATAGCAGGACAACAGCAAACATACAGGTACCGATGTCTGACCACACCCATTCATTCTGGACACCTCCTTTGTACCAGGTCCATGACAGATCTGACCCTCCCAGGGGCCCCAGCATTAGGGGACAGACCTGGACATATACTCAGCCCACACCAGGGAAGCTTGGGAGGATTAACTGGGCCTGAAAAGTCTTATTATGATCCTAGGGCCCAGCCCTCCCCACTTGCCTGGCACCATCCCCCATACCTTCTCAGCCAGGGTGCCAAAATTCTGGCCTGACTCTTGCACCACGTAGCCAAGTTTAAAGACAGGGCACAGTGGGTGCAGGGTCTTGTGATAGAGGCAGGTCTTCATGTAGGCGGCATCTACCTCCTCCACCAGGTTGCGCCTATGGGGATGGAGGATATTGGCAGCAGCAATGTGCCCCCAAGCTCTGGTGATCCCTCGTGGGCTCCAGAAAGCCCTGTTCTTCAGTAGCCCACCCCAGGGACCCAGTCCAGGTTTCTGCCTCCAGAGAGAAACCAGCAGGAACAGAAGGAACCAGAGACAGTTGAAACCAGCTGGAGCAGCATCGAGAGCTGCCTGCATTTCTGCCCACATTTCCCACAGACCTGTTGACCTTGAAGCGTGGAAAGCTGATGCTGTTCTTAATGAAGAGAGTGAAGTTCTCGGCCTCTTGAAGAAGGGCAGGGCTGGAGGAGACAACACTCACTCACTACCCCTCCCCAGGAGTTTCCCTGTGTGTGCCATGCATGGTGGGGATGGTGGGGGCTGGGGGTAGTAAGAGCACGTAGGATCCTCCTGCAGCTTTGGATGGTGGTGAGGTGGTGTGCTGTAATGATAGGCTCACAGCCTCTGATCAGGGACCGGGGTAATCCTTGGCCTGGACCATATGGACAGGATGAGGATGGGGTCAGAGAAGGGGGACACACATCCTTTCCAGATCAGATCCCTCTCTGGACTGGGGATCCTGTTCCTAGCTCCCTGGAAGGACACGATGTTACCGTGGAACATTGTCATCCACTTCCACGGGGCACCAGCCAAAGATCTCACATGTCTTCACAGTGTCATTGAAGGGCACACACTTGCCCGTGCGGATGCCTAGAATGAGGGAGAAAGCCCTGGGTGCCCACCCCAAGCCAGGGGTGCAGAGGACGCTCCTCTTCCAGGATCCCCCAATAAGAGACTATCTAAGAGGAGCTAGAGGACAGAAATGTGACTCGGCCCAGGATAAGGCTGACCAACCCAGGGTGACAGGAGTTCCCTAGAGAACAACAACTTGGCAGGAGGGGTGTTGTAAAAGGCAGGTCAGTGCCAGGATGGGCCAGTAGGACAGTAGGGCCTGGAGCTGAGGGGGCTGTGGAGGGGACAGGAGGCTGCCTTACCTTGGGCCTTCCTTTCTGCCTTCCCAGGGGTGCAGCCACTGTCATCCCTGCACAGACCCCCTTCTGGGTGCTGGGGGAGGGGAAAGCTACTGGTCCCAGGACCATTGTGTGGGGTCCTGAGAAGATCCCCCCTCCCACATCCTCAGGGCCCTAGGAAGGGCATGGGACAGTTTCAGACCTCTTTCCTCCTGGGTTCTGCCCACACTGCTTTCCTGAGCACTCCTCATGCCCAGCTGCCCATGGCCATGGGTGGGAAGTTGGGGGATGAGGTTGGTACCCCACTGGGAGGGAAGATTCAGCACCATCAGGGTTGACAGTTAGTTGGTGTTAATCTAGGCCCAAAATTCTACCAGTGGGGCCCCTGCAGGAAGCCTGTCCAGCTTCACCTCCAATGCCCAAGGGGACCTCCTCTTCATGGCATTTTTTTCATATGGATCTAAGAAGGAGAGTGGGCAGAAGTCCTCACCTCTGCGCAGTAGCCTTGCACCTGCTTTGGGGTCATAATGAAGTTGGTCATGACCACGAAGGAGCTGTCCCCCTGAAAGGGAAGGGGAGGGTGGGGCAGGGTTGTGAGCTGGGAACCCACACAGGCCCCTCAGAGCCCCCACAACACCCAGCAGCCTCTACACCCATGATGTCAAAGTGGGGTGATGTTGCCAGGCTGCTTCTGCCACTGGTTCACAGTCAGAAAAACTGAGATCCAGAGAGAAATGGGAACAGGACTGGTCCCACGGGAAGGTGGGACACAGCCCCACCCAGCTCTGAGCCAGGCCCTGTGAGTAGAAGGTGCTCACCTGGGCTGGGAAGACGTAGTCTGCCACATCCCAGACCTGGGGGCCGAGGCCCGGGAGCTGGGTCACAGCCAGGCCCTTGAGCTTCACAGACACACTGCTGATGAGGCCGCTTGATGTCTGGTAGCCCTTCTCATAGACAAACACCCACCTGGGGGGCAGAGGGCCACAGGGAGTTGTGGTTCTGGCCCTAGCCCAGCGTGTCATGGACTTCTCCTTGCTCTCCCTGGTGTGTTTCTGAGCCACTGTCTGCTCCTGATCTAAGTCTTGGCCAGGAGGCAGGACAGCCTCACCTGCTGCCCCCTGCTGGCTTGTGCCTGCAGTATACTGATTCTGGGGGAGGAGGAGACCGAGATGCTTTCAGAAGCTTTCCAAGAGTAGTTTTCTGGGACCTGGAGACCAAGCCTCTTAGACCCCCATCATCCTTCTCAGGGAGCTCTTTGCTTCCTGAGGTTCTCCACCAAGAAACAGCACCCACCAAGAGGATGTGGGCTAAGAGTCTGCCCTTTGGTGCCAAGCAGCTCTGATCTGAAACTAAGCTCCCCTATTCATTGGCCACTGGCTGTGAGATTTGGGGAAGGCTATTAAATCCTCCCTGCTGTAGTCTAGCTCAGAGCAACCTAGAACTCCAGGGCTTAGGGCAATCCTCCTGCCTCAGCCTCCCAAGTAGCTGGGACTCCAGGCACCTGCCACAATGTCTGGCTAATTTTTCTATTTTTAGTAGAGACAGGGTCTCATTCTTGCCCAGGTCTTGAACTCCTGATCAAGTGATCATCCTGCCTCAGAGTGCTAGGATTACAGGTGTGAGCCACTGCACCCAGCCTGCCTCAGTTTTCTCCTCTGTAAAATGGGAATAACAATGGTACTTGTAGTAGTGGTGATGGTAGTGGTTAAATGAGTGAATGCATGGAAAAACACTTAGAACAGGTAAGTGTTGTATAGATATTAGTTATTATTATTATTATTATTGTTCAGCATCCAGGCCCACAGTTGAGTCTCCTATGGGAGTGGCTCAGGTTAGAGGTCTCTCTTGGGAAATTCTGGCCTTCCTTTCCCAGAATTCAAATTTCCCATTCCTTGAGTTCTACACTTCCTGTCTGGGAGGTTTGATGGACTAGCCTCCTTCTTAGTCCTAGTGTTAGACAGATGACTAAGACTTACCAATCACTGTTCCATCCTCCTGGTAACAGTGATGGGTTTATGGATGGGCCCTGTCTCCTGCTGGTCCCAGATAGCAACAGGTGAGGCATAATAAATGCTCTTGATTCTCAGTATCCAGAGCTTGCCACATCCACGTCATCTCCAGTGAAGCGTGATGACATCACCCTTCCCCCCATGCTCTTTAGGTCCCTTCTTCCAGGAAGACCTTTGGCTCTGTGCCCAAGTTTGAAGAAGCAGTTGCAGGGGGCTGGGAGAGCTGCTACATATTCTGAAGCCCTTTGCAGGAGACACCACTTCCCTCCCTCTTGGCATGTAACATCCTAGCAGCATTTCTCTCTTTGCCCAGTAACAACTCATAACATAGTTGGGGAAACTGAGGCTTGGGAGAATGTGCCTTCCAAGAATCTGAGGCCTTCCTGGAGAAAGATCCCCTGGGCTTGAGGTGCCCAGGGCTCTGCCCTCTTCCACCGCTTAGTGGAAGCACTGGCTTCAATGTGTCTCCCAGGAGCCAGAGCACAGATGGCAAGCAGAAGGCTCTGTGTGAGGGCTGACCAAAGTTTCCAGGCTGTGTCTACCCCTGGGGATGCCTGTCTTTAGGGTCAAAGGGTTCTGGTAATGATAGAATGACTATGGTGCCGGCTCACTCCTCCTAAAACACGCTTTGTGACCTGGCTTTGTCACCACTCAGGAAGGCCACCAAGGGGTCCCAATGTCAAAGACACTGGCATCTTCAGAAGTTCCTCCCCTTTCAGAAATAATCTTTCCCAGGCTTTCCACCTGGTCCTCAGCAATGCCCTGTCCTGGGGCTCTCTTTTCATCTGGCCCTTTGTGGATGAGGGCACATGGTGGAGAGGCTGAAGGTCAGGTATGAGCCCTGCCGCTCCCCAGCTTGGGCATGGTGGCTCATGCCTTTGCACTGGTGCAAAATTAGTGCAGCTTCAGGGTAGACCCTAAACCTCTCTGAGCCCTAGTTTGTTCAGTAAAACAAAGATGATGGCCTCTGTTTTACTTCAAAGACACTGCTCACTAAATAATTAGTAAGGCCCTACTCGGTCCTGGGCTCCAGGGGAAAAAAAATATCTAGGTAATTGAGTGGGAGAGGTTTCTATGAGTTTTCTTTAAAGAAATTAGCACAATGCCTGGCACACAATGGACACCTAATAACTAAAGTCTCCTATTTTCAAGTCTCTGGTACTGCTGCCCTAATTCCTCTCTCAGTGGCAATCTGCCCCAGTCACCTGGCTTGCACTCATGGCCCGGACAGAACCCCAAATAAGCCGTCACTCACTCTTGCCTGAGATTCAATCCAACATGTTCATTTAGTCATTCAACAAATATGTATTTATCAAGCCTCTATTATATGCCAAGCTTGGTCTAGTCACTAAAAATACAGAAGTGAACAAATAAAATCCTGTACTCAGGGAACTTACCCAGATGTTCCCCAGCTTACAATGGGACTACATCTCAATAAACCCACTATAAGTCAAAAATGCATTTAATATCCAATAAACCCATCACAAAGTCAAAAAATTGCAAGTCAGATCTTCATAAATCTAGTTTCCCCTCAACATATGACCAACCCATCATAAAGTTGAGAAATTGTTAAGTCGAACCATGCAAGTCAGGGACCATCTGTATATAAATGTCTGCATCTCTGTTTGGAGACTTGAATCTCCCCTCCCCCTGACCTCAGACATCTCACAGGTACCTCAAGCTCAAATAGACCCTTTTAGAAACAGTCCTGAAGTTCCTCAAAAAGTTAAGCATGGAATTTCATTAGCCCAGCAATTCCGCTCAAGCAATTCCACTTGGGTATATACCCAAGAGAAATAAAAACTTATATTTGTACAAAACTAGCACACAAATATTTGTGGCAGCATTATTCATAAGAGCCAAGAAGTAGAAACAACCTGAATGTCCATCAGCTGATGAATGGCTAAACAAAGTGTGATCTAGGCCATGTGCAGTGGCTAGGCACTTGTAATCCTAGCACTCTGGGAGGTGGAGGTGGGTGGACTGCCTGAGTTCAGGAGTTCAAGACCAACCTGAGCAAGAGTGACACCCTGTCTCTAAAATTAGCCAGGCATTGTGACTGAGACAAGAAGAGGATTGCTTGAGCCCAAGAATTTATGGTTGCTGTGAGCTATGATGCCTATGAGCTATGTTACACTCTCCTGAGGGCAACAAATTGAGACTTTGTCGTTAAAAAAAAAAAAGTGATCTATCTATACAATGGAATATTATTTAGCTATAAAAAGTAATGAAGGCTGGATGTGGTGGCTCACGTGTGTAATCTCAGTGCTTTGGCAGGCTGAGGCAGGAGAATTGCTTGAGGCAAGAAGTTTGAGACCAGCCTGAACAAGATTATCAAGATCCCATCAGCTGGGTTTGGTGGCACTCATTTGTAGTCCTAGCTACTTGGAAAGTTAAGGCCAGAGGATTGCTTGAGCCCTGAAGTTCAAGGTTCAGTAAGCTGTAATTATGCCACTGTACTCTAGCCTGGGTGACAAAGAGAAATCCTGTCTCTAAAAACAAATAAGCAGAAAAGTAATGAAGTACTGATACAGGTTACAACCAACCAAAGTGGACAAGTCTTGAAAACATTATAGTAAGTGAAAGAAACAAGTCACAAAATACCACATATTGTATGATTCTATTTGTATGAAATTCTCAGAACAAGCTAAGTAGACTGTGAAAAGGAAAATGGGAGGGAGAGTGATTGCTAAGGGGTCAACAGTTTCTTTCTGGAATAATGAAAATGTTCTGGAATTAGATAGTGGTGATGTTGCATAACTTTGTGAATATACTAAAAACCACAAAGTTGTATTTTTTTTTAAGAGTAGTGACTATTAATGGTAGATGAAATCTATCTCAATGCAGAGTTCTAACCACTATACAAACAAGAATTCAGCTAGAGCAACCTAAACTCATCTCCCCTTAGAACTTGCTCCTCTGGGTCCTCATTATGGAGGACAGTGCTGTCCCTACCTCATCACCCAGGCTCAATGTTTAGGCCCCACCCTTCCCATCATGCCCAGTCCTTTGGGTCCCTTAGTCCTTCCTATCCTTCCCTGGCTTTCATCAAAGGACCCAGAGGGGCTAGATGTGGGGAGGCTGAGTAGTGGGAAGAGCTGCGGCAGGTGCTGAGGGCAGCTCTAGCACAGAGCTGAGAGGACAAGTCAAGTGGCTGCTGGGCCATAGGGGCCATAGGCAAGAGTTATCTTTATGAGGCATAGGTTGTTGGATAGCCTTGGGTAAGGGCAAGACTAGACTCCAGGCATGGGAGGGACCTAAGCTCAGAAGTGGAGCCCACACTGGGGGCTCAGAGGTTAATAAACATGTAAACTGCAGACAAGACAAGCCAAGAGTATGTGTAGTATGTGTTTAAAATTCTTCAAATGAGTCACCAACCTCTAAAAACCAAGAGGTTTCTTTCCTGCATAAATTCCAGTTTACCACTTCGCCTGAGGAGTCAGAAATTCTGGCCATGCTGGGTGCATGTCCCCTAGTACCAATGATGGACAGAGCTGAGCAATGGCCACCTCAGGGTGCAGGATGATGACATCTGTCATCATTGCCTCTCTCTCTCAGGTACAGCCTATTCTCTCTTCCCATGATTGCTGCCTCTTCACAGCTGTCCTGCCTCTGGCCTGCACCCCAATCCCTGACTGCCCCAGTCCCTCCCCTATGGATGTCGTCCATGGCTCCCCACTGCTAGCAAGAGAAATTCCACGTTCCTCAGCCCCACAAACACCAGTAGCCCTGCTTACCCCTCCACATCCTCTCACTTGGGCTCTTTTTTTTGCTTCCTTCAGCCTAGTCCTAGTGACTCTTTTTCTAGCACCTTTGTTCACACTCTGCTTCTAAGCAGGGGCCACTGGACCAGGAATGGGCACATACGAGGCTCCTCCAATCAGGGCATTCCATTTCCTTGGCCACAATGATGGGTTCTAGGCTGATCACATGACCTGACCCAGCTGGTAAGAGTTGGATGGGGGCTTTTGCTGGAACTCTGGAGAAGGAAGTGACTTGTGCCAGGGGGATGGCTCAGTCGGTGAGATGTTAGCTTGGAGCTGCTGGTGGCCATTTTGCCACTATGAACACAGAGAATGTGCCCGAGAGCAAAGCCCTCACAAAGCACAGAACAAGATGAGGAGCCTGATCCTAGATAGCTTCATCTGAGAACCTCAAGTGGACCAACCTGAATTTCTTATCTCCCCACAGAGCTTCCTCCTCCTGTGCCCTTATCCTACAGCATCCAGCCAGGCTTGAGGCCCACATTGATTTCTCAGATAAACCTGTCAATATCCCCACAGTTCCTTTAAATCCTCTTGGACTGGTTTGTGGACATGGGAACCCAAGACATTCTGGCTAACTCATCCTCAGCTCTCCCTCTACCCACGCTGAGTCCTGCCTCTGTCCCCTGGTACATCCCTGGACACAAAGATGATGCTCCTCATGTATTTTTCCCAGAGATAATTTGTATTTATCCTTATCACTGATAGAGGGGCTTCATGATCCACTTGGACATCTCAGAACATGTGATTTCAAGAGCTCTGTGTGGGGCTTGTTGGCCGTAACACAGTGGTTACATTGCCAGCCACATACACCGAGGTTGGCGGGTTCGAATCTGACTGGGGTCAGCTAAACAACTGCAACAAAAAATAGCTAGGCACCGTGGCAGGCGACTGTAGTCCCAGCTACTTGGGAGACTGAGGCAAGAGAATCACTTAAACCCAAGAGTTTGAGGTTGCTGTGAGCTGTGATGCCACGGCATTCTACCAAGGGGGATATCGTGAGACTCTGTCTCAAAGAAAAGGGGCAGCACCTGTGGTTCAGTGGGTAGGGTGCTAGCCCCATATATGGAGGGTTGTGGGTTTGAACCTGGCCCCGGTCAAACTGCAACAACAACCCAAAAAAGAGCTCTGTGTGGAGGTGCAGGGGATGAGTGAGGACTGAGGTGAGATGAGGCCCAGAAAGGCTAAGAGCAGATCTGCCTTGCCTAAATCCCCAGGCATTGGCTCATGGCTGGTCACCTCTTCCGAGGAGGTTCCTCTACCCAAGCAACATTTCCACATCCCTGAGGATCCTCCTATGTGATGCATCTAGACCACCCCTCTCCAATCCCAACCAAGCCCCCCCCCTGCCCCAATCAGGTTGGCCCAGCACACCGGCTAACATGGGCCTGCTGGTTCATAGATGACAGCACATTACCCACACAACTCCATGGACAGAGAGCTCCTCACCTTCTAGGGGACAGCTCTAACAATGAGATCATCTTAAAGGAGCCAAAAGAGCAGTGTGGCTCACGCCTGTAATCCTAGCACTCTGGGAGGCTGAGGCAAGAGGATTGCTTGAGCTCAGGAGTTCAAGACCAGCCTCAGCAGAGTGAGACCTTATCTCTACCAAAAATAGAATTAGCTGGGCTTCATGTCAGGAACCTGTATTCCCAGATACTCTGGGAGGCTGAGGCAGAAGGATTGTTTGAGCTCAGGAATTCAAGACCAGCCTGAGCAAGAGTCTCTACTAAAAAGAAAAAATTCATTGGGTGTGGTGGTGACTACTTTTAGTCCCAGCTACTCCCAACCTCTCATAAGGCTGAGACAGAACAATCGATTGAACCCAAAAGTTTGAGGTTGCAGTGAGCTAGGCTGATGCCTTGGCACTCTAGCCTGGGTGACAGAGTGATACTCCATCTCTTAGAAAAAAGAAAAAAGCATCATCTTTCTTAGCTCAGTTTTCTAGAGGCTCAGGCCCACTTGCTCATTGCACTTGCCCAGGACCTCCTAGAAGAGCATGACCGATGGACCACTACAGCTTCCATTTCCCTCCTCAAAGTATGGTTGGGTTCTTGGCATCTCAGTCTCTCTGCCTCTGTCCCAGTAACTCTCTCTCCACCTCTAGGACCCAGGGCCTCTGTCCCTTCATCTGAGTTTCTGTGCTCCCTTATTTGGCCCTCTGTCCAGTTTTGTTTCTGTGTCTACTCATCCTCCCCCTGGGCTTTGTCCTGTCTCTGGACAGGGCCCAGGGTTCTATCTGCTCTCCTCTCTCTCTCCGCTCTGTCCCTCTACAATGCTCACAGGACCAAACATTTAGACAGATATCTGGGAAAGGAGAGAGAACTTAAAGCCAAGCTCTCTTCAGGAAAGAGAAAACTGCTGAGCTGAGTTCAGGGTCTTTAGAAAGGCCCACTCCAATTCATAACCGATGAAAGAACAGTTGGAAAATTGAGGCCTGAGATGCTGAGATCAAGTCCAGGCTGTGTTGAGATTTGGTCTGCAGTTGCAGGCTCCCAGCTGAGGGGTTAGTGCAGCACTGGGCAGCGGCCAGATGGGGGCACCAGAGACAGCGGAAGCCACAGCCCAAGCGTGAGCTGGGAGACTGGGCTTGTGGTGTAGCTGGGGTGGTCCCATTGGGACACCATGCCTTCCCTCTCTGCTGGTGACTCTGGCAGGTCAGTGCCCCTCTCTGGAGATGTTTTCTTTCCAGAATATCAAGGCTGACTTTGGAGCCATGCAGATGCAGCCGGGTTCAACTCCTGCTTAGCCTCTTACTAGCTGTGAGATCCCTGCTGAAGCACTGTGATCAGAGCTCCGCTGACACTGAGAATGGCCACATCCACCTGGGAGCCCATCAGACTGTCTCAGTAGGAAAGAAGGGGGTGAGAAAGGTAATGAGGTCCCAGTCACTGGAGGTGTGTGTTCAGGGCTGGGTGACAGCTTCAGCTGCCAGGGGGAATGTCCCTTCCACTCTGGTAGTCTGTGACCAACACATAAGAGGACCTTGCTGCTGCTCACAGCTGATGGTCTGAAAGCAGAAATAGGAACCATGCGGGGCAGAGTGAGGCAACATTCTCCCGGCCCCTTTAAGTGAGGCTGAGCCTGAGTGGATAACATCTCTCTTGTCTCAAGGATCAGGAGTGAAACTCACGGTGGATTTTCAGGCCCACCCTGTGCCTGGCATCCCATCAGCACTCCCATTGGAAAGGCTTCCCAAAACTCTTGAGATGGTGGGAGAGAGAGGGCTGAGCAGAGACCTAGGGTTCAGAAGATCCGAGCAGAGGCCCAGGGTTCAGGGGACCCCACTTCTAACCCTAGATTTACAGCTGACTTGCCAGGGACTTGTAAACCCCACTGCTCCTCTCTGGGCTTCAGTTTCCCTCCCAAGCTCAACCAACATCACAGATGTCAAACTGGTTTGAGAAAAAGACGGAGGCTGTCCTGGCCCCAGCTCTACCCAACCAGCTCTGAGGCTTTGGAGGATGTCAGGGCAGAGGAAAGGCTCTTTGGGATGCCAGGAGTTCCCGGGGTCCATTGTTTGGGCCCGGCTCACCCTATCCATGGCTCCATTTAGTAGTCCTGGTTTGAAACCACAGCAAAAAATGGGGACTTGGAGACCAGAGGGACACAGCCCTCAGAATCACACCGAAAACTCTGGCTGGGGCTGCCAGGTGCCCCTCTGGGCCTCCAGGAGTCCTTTTCAGAGTCACTGTGAGTGAACATGATGCACCTCACACAGGGGACATGCATCAGGCACCCAGCAGCTCAGACACAGGCAGGCATGGACACAGCTACATGCACACATGCACATGTAGGCACCTAGGCCCAGGGACATACCCAGCAGCCACACCAATTGGGTACATACCTAGACACGTGAGGACATGTATATGGACACAGAGCTCTGGGTAGGACACACATGACACACACCTATATGGCCACACCAGCACACTCACATGTGTAAGGCCCTACCAGGGACAGCCAGACTGATTTCAGGAAAATGGGCTTGGCATAGTCCCCGGATAGCCAGACCATAGGAGTCCCTCCCTGCTTCTGACCCTGTACTCCTGGCACAGTGAGACAGGTCCAGAGATGCCCAGAAAGGAAAGAATTCCCTTCCCAGACGTAATCTCCATCCCCTGCCTGATGTGCCACCAGGTGTTGAGAAATTGAGGCGTTCTCTGCTCCTGGGAACTCAAACATTCCAGGATGTCCCTCATTTAGGCAGGGAAGGTGGTAGCACAGCCTGTCCCTCTCCAGCCTCTGTCTGTTGGTAGCAGCCCAGTTTGGCGGGAGGTCACAAGTAGAAGGACTCAGAGGCTGGGGTCCATGGGGTCCTGGCTCAAAGGCCTCTTACCACTTGAAAGGTCCACTAACACTGAGAGGGTTCCTTCCTTCCCCTCTGCCTTATGACCCCATCTCAACAGTGAGTTACCAGGGTTTTCTAGTCCTTTCGTATAGCACAGAAGCTTGTTGGGAAGGCCTTCCAATAGATGGAAAGAAAGAGGGGCCCCTTGGCATGAAGGGAGGCACCCCAGAGCCTGGGGGCCAGACTCACCCGATGACATAGACCAGAACCACAAGCTGGATCAGTCGGAAGACAACGCCCACCTTCTTGTTGCGCACAAGCACCATTCGGGGAGTGTCATACTCGAAGAAGAAGGCGGCCACCTCCTCCTGGAGCCGCCGTGCCATGGTGGGTCCAGCTGGGGCACAGAACTGAGCCCCTGTGTGGCCCCTGCTCTCAGGGTGACCCAGGTGGACAGCAGAGCTTCCAGGACCTTCCCAGCCCCTTAGCAAGAGCAGGGCAGGGCGAGTGGGGCTGCTGTCAGAGGTCAGCTAGAGGCACCTGGGTGGGAAGAGAGGATCTTTGGGTGGTCAGAGCAGCTCTTGGCCCCTGGAAGGCAATGGCCTGCAGGCCAGCTGCTCCTGTAGACAAATAAATTCCCAAAGATAGATGGGGGCGGGGCCGGTGGGGCCACCCAAGCCCAGCCCCACTGCCCCTCCTGGCTCTGCTTAGGCCCTGCTAGGCCTCCGGAAACAGGGAACTGTTGGCAGGAAACCACCAGCCACCCATCACAGAAGAAAAGATAAAGCTATTGGGCACCCCCATGCCACTCTCCCCTCCAAACCTTGTAAGACAGAGCTCTGGCCAGGGCCTGGGGAATCTGGAGTGGCCTCAGACTGGAGCCCACTGCCCAAGACCAGACACTCACCTCCATCCCCACACACCACCCTCCACCAATAGCCCACCCTGGTTGGCAGCTCAGTCCCTGGGAGCCGCAGGGAGTAGGGCAAAAGAAGAAGGATGGCCACCTCCAGTTGTGCTGTTCAGTGCTTCCCCAACACTTCCTGACTCGTGGCAGAAGCCCCACCCCTGTTCTTGTAAACCACCTCCATCTACCGGTCCCTCTGAGTCCAAGCCTGGCATGTGCCCTCTTGGCCTCAGCTTTGGGCTGTCATTTCTGCGACCCTCCTTTCCAACCATCAGAGGGGGAGAGGAGACAAGTGCCCACACAAGTCATGTGCCACGTCTGTCACATGTTGCTGTTGGGGGCTGCAAAGACCCAGCTGGAAAAGCCTGGCTTCAGCTGTCCCTTTCTCTGCCACTCGTTGGCTGTGGGCCATGGTGAGTTGCCTGCTTCCCGGAGCCTGCTTCCTCATCTGTCAAGCCAGGAAGATAAGGACACTTTCCTCATAGGTCAAGGCCCGCAGGGGATAGGTACCAACAACAAGGGACAAAAAACTTGAGGCCACTATTGAGTGTGGGGTAGGTAGCCCTTATCCTCCCCTGAGGGGCTGGGGTGGGCAAGGGGTCCCCTGTTAGTTCTCTAGGGCCAGAGGCCTCCCTGCCCCCACCTCTCATTTTGCAGATGAAGAAACTGAAGCTCAGAAAGGAGAAATGAGTTGCCCAAGCTCACCCTGGGCAGTACTGAAGGTTGCAGTTTGAAGCAAGGGCCTCCCTTTCAGCACCTGCCTCCCTGAAGTTGGATGTGCCCCACCCTGTGGGTCGAAAAGGAGTCTTCTTCCTGGCCATTAGCTAGAGAAATTGCTCTGGGCAGGGAGCCAGTGCCAGGACAGGTATCCCAGCCTGCTGAATGAATGGAACTGCTCCCCACCACAACAAGGGGTCACCCACAGAAGACAGGCATACGACCCCCTCCCAACACCCAGGCCAATCTCTCCTCAGATAAATCAGCCTCATCCTGTACAAGGTCTCCACCAACCCAGCAGGGGGAGGGAGGGAGAAGCACATCCTGGGCTTTTCTAAGGAAAAAACCAGAGTTGGTGGGAACCAAACCCATAGTGGTCATGTCACCTTGGCCTGATCTTGACCCCAAACAAAAGGACCTGTCTCTTTCCCAGCTGACCCTGTGGAATAGGAGGCTCTGAGCAGCTTATGATGGGGAATGGCATGGGGGCTGAGACTGTCTGAGCCATTCCTGGGTCCCTCTGGGCCTTTCTCCCTGACATGCACCCTGCATGCTATATTCTGGAGAGTGACAGGTGCTTGATGAGGGAGGAGGAATGGGAAGAGGGAGACAGGAAGGAAGGAAAGAAGAAAGGAAGGCCTTTTCTAGTCCATGTCTGTCCCCTTCACACCACCAGCTTCTCCTCCTCTGAGTAGCCAGGCTTGCTGACAGACAGAGGGACTGGTGGACAGGCAGACTTGGAGCACACACATGTGCTTCTGCTATAGCCTGGGCACTGGCCCTGGCCCTCTAGAAAACATGCTGGCTTGGAGGACTGTCTCATTTGAAGATATTATCACATCCAAAGTACACCCAAAGACCCAAATCATTTTCCTGCTAGTAATTCTGTGAGAGTGAGTCAGTCAGCTGATGGGGCCAGTGTATCATTCACCGACTCTAAAACACATCTTTCTGATCCAAGGCCTGTACCTTCCTGCCTTTGGTCCCCACTCTGGCAGCATCCCCAGGGCCAGACCCCTGTGTCGGTTCTAGGCGTTGTGGGGTGAGGGTTGGCAGGGCAGAGGTCAGAGTTCCACACATTGGAATTCAGCGGGGCTTTCGTTACAACAACCCTGGGGGTAACTAGAGTCCCCATTTTACAGATAAGGAAACTGAGGCTCTGGAAGTTGAGTATCTGGCCCGAGGTCACACACACACAATTCCCATTTCTGCTGGCAGCTGGGAAAGAGGCTCCCCAAAGTCTGGAGCCTTGGCCCCAAGCCCACTTGAAGACTCTAGCACTTGAGAGCCGCCGGTTCTGCCTTATAAGCCCAAAGGCCGGTGGCCGGCTCGGGTACCAGGCAGGGCCTTGTAGGGAGACAAAGCCCCGCTGCCAAGTGCTCGGCCCCAGGACAGCCTCCCCAGTCTGGCTAAATTTAGCGGCTCTGAATGGCATGGAAGGGGCCAGTGCCCATCATGGAGCCACTGCCCAGGCCTGGAAACCAGCTCAAGCCCTCAAGGGGGTGGGCACTGGCTCTCATGGGTCTCCGTAGCCACTCAGAGGCCAAAAGGTACAGGGACCACACCTCAGACCAACTCCTCATACATTCTCGGACTACCTCCATGTTCCAGGGACTCCCCCAATGCCATGTAGCTCCTCAGACATTAGCTGGGACAGAGACTGTCAGGGGAGGCTGGAGGAGGGCAGGCACCTGGGGAGGGGGCCCTAGAGGTGCAGCAGTGGCCCCCCAGGCATGGCTTCACCTCACAGCTTGATCTTGCAAGTGTCCAAGATGCCTCTCCTTCCTGATCCTCCCCTGTCCTCTGAGCCACTTGCCCTCAGTCCTCAGCCTTTTGCTGCCCTAGATTAAGAAGCTTCTTGGAGTGGCCTGGCCCTCTCCCCACATCAAGCACTAACTTAGGAGGTGCTGTGGCCCACCTAGCAGCCATATGCCTACCTCTCTGGCTCTACCTTTTTTTTTTTTCCCCTTTAAATCAAACTATTGAGGTCTAACTCACATACAATAAAAAGTACTCACCCAGGCACCCAGTTTGATGAGCTTTGACAAGTGCATAGAGCTATCCCCCCAAATTCATACTCCCTCTTGCCTCTCTGTGGTCAATCATTCCCCAGCGCCAGGAAATCACTGGTCAGCTTTGTCACTATTGATTTATTCTGCCTCCTCTAGTACATCAGACAGGTGGAGTCACACGGTGGGAGCTCTGTTTTGCGTCTGGTTTCTCTCCTGCAGTCCAGTGATTTAAGCTCCATCCACATGACTCCTTCTTGTTGAGAAGTCTGCTATATGGACATACCACAGCTTGTTTATCCTTCGCCTGCTGAGGGAAATCTGGGGCCCATAATGGATAAAGTTGCTATGGACACCTGGCTATAGGCCTTTGCATGCACAGAAATCACCCTTATTACTTCCTGCCTCCATTCCTCCTAACGCAGCCCCACCATGGTCCCTACCCCCTCTGTGAGGGGTGGAGTGTGCGGGGCCTGGGGAGCACAGAGTTGGGTCTCTGGAGGGGCGGGGGCCCCATGGGCATTTTGGCACTGCAGTGAGACATGCCAGGGCTTGCCCGGGGAATTCCCTCCTGAGTGAGCAGCTGTGAGGTGAGGAGACCTCTGTTTACCTTGGCCGCCCTATGCCGGCCTGTGGACTCCATGCTATGGGCCCGAAGGAGCCAGACTAGGCAGGCCCCGGGTGGGGCTGGAAGCAACACTGCTAGAAAGGCTGGAGCCCCACAGTGAGTCCCCCAGGGCATCTTAGCTCAGCATATTGGCTGGCTACCACCATGCCACACACCAGACTCCTAGAGGGCCCTGAGTAAGGCATAGCCACTTCTGGGCCTCAGTCACCTCATCTGTAAAGTCCACAGGGCTGGCTGAAGCCCTGGGAGGAGTGGTGTATGAAAGGATTTTGTGGTTGGCGAGGTCTTACAGATGGACCCTGTGGAAAGTCGAATCCTCCTGCCCATCCTGGCTCCTGCTGTGAGCTGTGCGCCCATACCTGGGCACTCCTTGAGGGCCTGCCTCCTCCACATCAGCTGGTTCCAAGGACCTGCACTCTGTGCAGTCATACCAGGCCTGGGCTCGGAGAGGCTCTGCACGGGTTTTAATGTCCTACTACTGCTGTAATCCTTACTTTTTTTTTTTTTTTCAAGCTGTCATCTTCAGTAGAGTGCTGTGGCATCTCAGCTCACAGCAACCTCAAACTTTTGGGTATAAGTGATTCTCTTGCCTCAGACTCCCAAGTAGCTGGGTCTACAGGTGCTCTCCACAACGTCCGGCTATTTTCTTGTTGTAGTTGTCATTGTTTGGCAGGTCCCTCTAGCTCTGGTATATGTAGCTTGTGCCTTACTTGCTGAGCCACAGGCACTGAGCCAATCATTACTTTTTTTTTTGAGACAGCCTCAAAGCTGTTGCCCTGGGTAGAGTGCTGTGGCATCACAGCTCACAGCAATGTCCAACTCCTGGGCTCAAGTGATTCTCTTGCCTCTGCCTCCTAAGTAGCAGAGGTACTGCCACAACACCTGGCTACTTTTTTCCTTTTTTTGGTTGCAGCTGTCATTGTTGTTTGGTGGACCCAGGCCAAGCTCAGCTCAGGTGTATGTGGCTGGTGCTTTAGCTGCTTGAGCCACAGGTACCGAGCCAATCCTTACTTTTTTGAACAAGGGGCCACAGGTTTTCATTTTGCAATGGGCCCTGCAATCATGTAGTTAGTCCTGTCTCTAGTCCTGAGTCAGGCCCTGAGTTAACTTCCCAGGACAGCTGGGTCAAGGATTAGACACCAAACTTCATGATGAATCTTCCCTCTAGGGGAGGGAGATGAGGGATGCAGGAAACATGGCTCCTTTCTCCCAGAGTCCCTGCTCCCAGGAAGGCAGGGCCACCTGGGCAGCTAGATTCATCTCACAGAGGCCCTTGGGCATCAAGATCAAGGGAAGCTGTGGGGAGGGGGGAGGTGGGAGGTGGCCTTGAGTCGGGCTCAGAAGGACCAGAGGTGAATGGGGTCCTGGTTTGGGGAAGCAGGGAAAACAGCAAGAGAGAAACCTCAGGGAGAGTGGTGGGACCTTCAGAACAGCCAGGGCTGGGGCCCCTATGTGGGGTGCAAGGGACCCTTGAGATTCACCATATAGGACCAGCCCTGCCCAGGTCAAATCACAGACCACTCCCAGCCTAGGTTTCTTCATTGGTGACATGCAAATCATAAAATGCATTAAAGGCCTTGAACCTGTACACAAACTGTTAGAGCTGACCATGGGAGGGGCAAGTCCCGGCCCTGCACCTGTTGCTGGGGTGTGGCTCTAGAAAAGCCAGTGCCTCTCTGGAGCCTTGTCTTGAAGGCAAAAAAAATGGTCCTGGCAAGGTGGGAACCCCAGATCTTCACCCAGCATTTCCTGGGGTGGGTGTTGGGCAAGTGGCAGGGCCACAGCTAGATGCCCAGCAGGCAGCCAGCAACAGTGGGAACACATTCCAGGAAACCAGATTGTGGGAGGGTCCTCCACTGCCCCAGGCACACAATCTTTATTTCTCTAATAAACAGTATGTCAGCAGGTGGGTACAGGGCCCTGCCCCTGCTAAAATCTCCCCCCATCTCAGGAAAGCAGGAGGGAATCTCTTGAGGCAGCAGACAGCCCCCTCCAACCAGAACCTGCAAGAAAGGGGAGGGAGCAGGGGGAATGGGCTGCAGAATGTGGAGACCATTTGCCTGCAAGGCAGGTTGGGGGCCTTTTGGTTCTGGGACCAGGACAAGGATGTGAGTCTTGGTTTACATAGGAAACAATCACTTTGTACACTCTCTAGGAAGGGCAAAGACACACAGACAGTCCTCACTCACTGTCTTCTGCTACACCTAGTTTTTGCCAAAGGAACAAAAGCTGAGTTCAGAGAAAAATTCTGTTCATCAAATGCTGTCTCCCCAGCATCTGACAGGATCTGCGCACAAACGTGTCCTCCAGCGAGGAGTGGGGAAGGGAAGTGGTAATTAGCCATCTTTAGTGACCTCCTGTTGGCTCGTGGGTGTGTGTGTGTGGGGAACATAGTGAGGCCAAAAGCAACCAGTCACCGGGCTGTGCAGACATCATGACGGGCCAGCCCCTGGGCTGAGAGGGAGGGCACAGTGGTCAGGGACTGAAGGTTGTCTGGGGTGCCAGGCACAAGGGACAGGGGCAACACATCCAACCTCTGCCCCGCAGGCCAGACAAGATTGTAGGCCTCATCTGCATGGGTCAGGGAAACCTGAGTCCAGGAAGTGAGTGAGCTAAGGCAGTTGGGCCAACTTGTCTCTTGGGAAAGGGGATCCTTGCCCTGCCCCTCCTCCTCATGCCTTGTGTCTCCTTCTCTGACCCTTCAACCCCCCTGGGGCCTGTACATATAAACAGAAACAGGCTCAAGCTCTCAGGAGCCGACTGGGTGGAAGCAGAGCAAAGGGGGGGGGCACCCTCGCTGTGCACAGCTGGGCCCAGATGGCCCCTCCAGAACCCCCTCCCTGGAGCCAAACAGGCCCCAGACCAGGCAATAAGGGAGAGGTCAGAGCCAGTAAGAAGGGCCCCCAAGAGTCCTCCATCACTGCAGAGGCACGGGTCACCAAGCAAATGCCCAGGCTCCAAGCATCGAGAAGCAGGCTCTGGGATGGGCTTGTGCACTTGAACAGAGAGGGGCTCTGGCTTCAGGCCTATTGTGTGTCCAGCAGGGCCCATTGGGCAAGTAGGTGAGCGTGGTGGCAGGGAAGGGCGTGGGCTGATGCCGGGCACCATCAGTCTGAGGTACACACTGGAGAATCCACTCTGTTCCCAGCACTCACTTTTGCATCTTGTCTTCTGGAAGGAAACAGCATGTTAAGATGCACGTGCCCATCCAGGCTGGCTCCTTCTAGCCTCCATTTCTCCCAGGACAGCCCCACTATCCTGTGATCCCCCTTGCTTCCGACCTCTATCTTCCTTCATGCCACATGTCTCTAATATCCCACCCACCCACAGTCAATATTCTCCTCTTAGGCTTTAGTTTGGGGAACCACCATCCACCATAACATCCAGAAACCAACCTCCCCCCAGCCCCCTTCACCCAGGTCTGATTTCACCCAACTCACTGGAGTAGATCTTTCTCCAGTGCCCCTGCCAGGCCTCTAGTTCACTCTGTCCGTCCTACCTCCAGCCCCAGTCTCACCTCCCATTACCCTTCTGCCCCTGGCATCATGTGAAAGCCCCAACCCACCCCATGATCTCCTTTCATGGCTCCTCACAGCCTTCAGGATAAAGCCCAAGACCGCGTGGTATCCTAGACCCTCCCGGGTCTATCCCACTCAGCCTCTCCAGCCCCAACTCCACAGTCAAGCCCATAGGCCTCCCCTGACAGCTACTCAGCCACACCTGGACAGAGCCAGGAGGCAGGGCAAGAGGACCCCCCAGTCCCCCAGGGCTGACCCACATTCATGATTCTCCCCAGGACACATCCCTCATAAATCATGAGGGAGCTACAAGCATCAGGCCTCAGCAAAACTTCCCTAAAAGGCCACCAGTCTGTCTTGGGAATGCAAAGGGTCCTCTCTCTCACCCCCGCCCCGTCTGGCTTTAGGAGGCCCAAGGGACTGCAGCAGAACTGAGCAGAGCTGTCTGGGCTTCTAGCGAGCACATTCCTCAGGGTCCCTCCAAGGTGGTGGTTCCCCAAACCTCTCAGATGTGGCTACAGGTGGCCGCCTTCTGTCTTGTCCTGTGGGCTCCACACCACCCCAGCAGCCTGGCACTGACTTTTCAAGTCAAACTTCAAGGGACCATGGTCAACATCTCACATCAACAGTGGAGGTGGAGGCACTGCCTGGGACCTGCCCACCTTGGTTGGGACTCTGTCTCCTTCTCAGACCAGCTCAGCACCACAAACCAGCCTCCCTGCTTTAGTCTTACACCCTCCCGCCTGCCCTGCAGGGTCTACATAGTCTCTCCCATGCTTACACCCCTCCTGTGCCTCCCACTGCCCTGTGGATAATGTCCAGGGTCCTTCCCTTGGCATTCAGGCACTTGCCACCCTCTGGACCTCACCTCTCTGCCCTGCCCTCTGGGCTCTGACAGCAGTGCTCACCGGCCCTATTCCATCAGGTTCAATTCTGTCCTTTCCAACCTCCCCTTTAACCCTGAATCTTCTAAAAAGGAACCATTCTTACTCCCAGCCTGGCAGGACTCATGTCCTCCCAGTGCACCCCCTGCCTCTTCCTGCTAGGGGCCCTCTCCTTCTTATGACCCCAAGAAACTGCTACCATCCTGCAGCTGATGGCGAAAGGCATCCCAGACCTAGACTTGAGGAATTTTAGCCATGGGCAGAATTTTGTCACTTTTAAGTTTTCTTAAGAAAATCTGCTGAGTTCCTTGTTAGTTGTGGCCACTAAGGAAGTCTCTGGAGGAAGACAAAGAAGCCACCGAGGGCGGCGCCTGTGGCTTAAGGAGTAGGGAGCTGGCCCCATATGCCGGAGGTGGTGGGTTCAAACCTAGCCCAGGCCAAAAACCACAAAAAAAAAAAAAAAAAGAGAGAGAGAGAGAAGCCACCGAGCTGGCTGTGTCACCAGGAGGCTGGGCTTTGCAGGTCAGTATGTCAAGGTCAGCCAGGGGACTTCTTGGTCCTCTGGCCAGAGACGGGCTGCCTTCTCTGAGTTCTCCATGGACAGAGTTTGTGGTATCAAACCCGTTTCCTCCTCTGCATTTCCCAGGGTTGTCACAGAGTATAAACCAGAAAAGAATCAGGTGGGGGACAGAATCCAGTTCCTAGCACCACCCATGGATTACAACAGGCCTTGCATCAGCTGAGCACCCACCTTACCCTTGGGTGATGAGCCCCCCACATGAGTCTGGATGCTCCCTGGACAGTCCTCCATTGCTGCATTGCTCAGTTCCCATGGAATGACAGGCATACAACCTATTCGGACCCTCAACTCCCACTCTTGGGGCCAGTACACATTCCTACCAGAGGTGGACAACACCCCAGCTGTCCAAGCACCAGCCTTGGCCACTGACCGGCCTAACCCTGGTCCCTCCACGACAATCCAGCCACATGGCCACTGCCTCTTTGCAAATTCCCATAACAGGAGCTCGTCCCTGCTTCCTCCCTTGCTGAGCAGCTCTGGCAGTGAGAATGATCCTGCCTTCCTTGCCCTTCGGAGATTTAGAATTGCCTACTCTCTGAGTACAACCTGTTCCTCTCCACCTGATCACCACCCTTCTGTCACCTACTCCTGCATTGAAGCAGACCCAGTGCTGTAAACCTAGAAACAAAGAACCCTCCCCTCTGCCCACCCACAAGGTGACAGCAAAGAGGCCAACCCGGTGTTGTCTGGGGTCCGGGAGGTGGTCAGCGGCTGCCTACTCCAAGCCTGGGAAACTGTCCTGAGAATTCCTGGATAAAGATGAGCCAGGTGCAGGAGGGTTAGAAGCCAAGGCCTAGAGCAGCCCACAGCATCCCAGCCATGCTGGAAGTGGGGGCAAGTGAGGACAGCAAGGCAGCATGGCCTGAGTGGTGCTCCCATTGGCAGCCCAGTGCCCCAGACCTCTGCAGCCTAAGACCCCGCAGGCACCTTGGACCACAGCCACCAGAGCCCCTTCACATCCTCTACCCTGTGATCCAAAAACACTTCTCCCCCTACACAGACAGGGCAGACAGGGAGGCTCCTTGCACAGTGCCCGCTGCAGCCCCGGAGCAGTGGCAGCAGTCAGGCAACCAGGCAGGCAGGCAGGCAGGATGTCGGCAGGGAGCACAGCCAGAAGGTCTGGGGCCTCCCACTCACCTTCCATGTGGTTCCGGGACAGGTACTTGAGGGCCTCATCCAGCAGGATGACAGGCAGGGATATCTGGAGCACCACCACCCACTGGCGCCTGCTCAGTGGGGTTACCTGGAAAATGAGCTGAAGGGGAAGGGAGGTCTGGTCAAAGGGCTGTCCCAGCTATCCACCCACTTCTTACACCCAGGCGCCAACGGATTCCTTGTGAGGCTTCTAAGCTGCCCCTTGAGGTCCCAACTCCAGATGTCTCCCCACCCAATTTCCTCTGCCTGCCCCTGCCCTCAGCAAAAAAACCCCTCCCTCCTGCCAGGAGGTGCTAGGCTTTTGCCCTGAGAAAAACCATGGTCCTCTCTCCCACCCCTCCCTTGGGGCATCCCCACTTTTTCTTTCCCCCAAGTCTGGAGGCTCCTGCAGGTAGCACAACACATCCCTGTCTTATAGGTGGTTCTACTGCAGAGGGGTCCAGAAAGGCCCAGAGGCCAGCTTAGGACCTGTGTGGTCTCTATCTCCCCAGAAGGAGGGGGTGGGGCGGGGCAGGGACACTCACGGGCAGGGGTGGCACGAGCAGGATAAGGAAGTGCAGCGCCATGGACATGGCCACAGCTGCCAGCAGCCAGGGGTTCAGCCAGGGCGGCATCCGGAGCAGTGACTGGTTCTCTGAGACGCTGTCAAGAGCACAGGAAGCTCACCTCAGGCCAGGATACAGGGGCCCCTGATGTGGGCCCTCACCCCACGTGGAGGGGCCTGTCCTGGGCCTAGACCCCTTTTCTAACCCTCAGACTGAATCTTGGCTCTTCTAGAGCCTAGTCTCAGCCCTTGTCCTTGAGACCCCAATTCTGGCCTCCACTGACCCTAAGAATCCCCTTCTAGGCCTCTCTGACCCTTGGACCCCAATCCCGGACCCCTGGGATCCCCAGATCCCACCTTTAAGCCTCAGCCCCTACTCCTCAACTCCTGTTCCAGACCTTGAACCTAACCTACCTGTTGAGAGCGTTGCACATTTCAATGGTCACAAGCACAGACAAGGCCATGGTGGTGGGAAAGCGTGACTCAAAGACCTCGCAGTCGACACCAGTGAAGACTGGGTTGTCTTCGGAGCACTTAAGGAAGTTCCTCTGAGAACATGGGGATTGGGTGAGGGACAGTGGGTCAGGGAGGGGCTGGTGGGTGGAGGGGGAAAGGCTCACCCTGCCCTGAGCCCATACTTGAGCAAAACCAGTGGGCAAAACACTCCCATGGGGGACCCAGGAAGCCTAGAAGGGTGCTCACCCAGGCAGGAGCCCAGATGGGCTGACAACACCAAGAGAAGCATGGGCACAGGATGGGGGGGAAGGATAGACTGTTCTGGGGCAGGGGGTTTGATGGATCACAGGGAGAATAGCTGGCATTAGGCAAGGGCCCTGGGGCTATTCCCTGGGGAATTGGGGTTTTACCCAGAGGGTGCAAGGGGCTCTGGGGCCTTGAGGTGCAGGAGGTGGGGGTGGTGATGAACTGAGACCACTGGATAAGTGAATACAAAGTCAAACAACAAAATCATGCTCGCTTGGATGGAATTCAACTTTGCAGGATAGAAAATGAGGTGCCCTGTTCACTGTTAGCATTCCATTCACACCTCACTCCATTTCTGCCACTGCAGTTGAGCTCTGTCAGATCTGCTTTTTTGCTGTGACACAGACTAAAGAATGGCCCGGACGCAGCCTGAACACACAGCTTCTCTGTAATTAGTAAGATGCTATCAGAGCGAGGTAAAGGAAGTGGCCTTTGCCCATCTAACCCTAGGGAAGAGCTTTCTTTCTGCTCATAAACCTTTTTCCCTGAATATGCTGAGGTAAGAGGCTCAACCAAGGACATTCAGGAGCACTTCTGTCTTGTTCTGTTCCACTTCATGGGAGGAGTGTAACTGCAACCATTAACAAGCTCACTTCTCCAATAATGTAAATCTGTTCTTGGGAGTCTAATCTGAACACAGAGATCTTTTTTGAGACAAAATCTCTCTCTGTTGCCCAGGCTAGAGTGCAGTGGTGACATCACATTGCTCACAGCAGCCTCAAATGCCCAGGTTCAAGTGATCCTCCTGCCTCAGCCTCTCAAGTAGGTGGAACTACAGAAGCCACCATGCCCAGCTAATTTTTCTATTTGTTTTCCTTTTCTCTTCAACTTTGTTTTTTTTTTTTTTGAGACAAAGTCTCACTTTGTCACCCTTGGTAGAATGCTGTGGCATCATAGCTCACAGTAATCTTAAACTCTTGGGCTTGGCTCGGCGCCTGTGGCTCAATCGGCTAAGGCGTCAGCCACGTACACCTAAGGTGGCAGGTTCGAATCCCCAGCCCGGGCCCGCCAAACAACAATGATGGCTGCAACCAAAAAAATGGCCAGGCATTGTGGTGGGCGCCTGTGATCCCAGCTACTTGGGAGGCTGAGGTAGGAGACTCGCTTGAGCCCAGGAGTTGGAGGTTGCTATGAGCTGTGATGCCATGGCACTCTACCCAGGGGGATAGCTTGAGGCTCCGTCTCAAAAAAAAA
>CAUYQV010156583.1:0-48200 GCA_963574575.1 Galagoides demidoff | reverse complement strand
CTGGGACCACAGGTGCCCGCCACAACGCCCGGCCATTCTTTTGGTTGCAGCCATCATTGTTGTTTGGCGGGCCCGGGCTGGGGATTCGAACCCGCCACCTTGGGTGTACGTGGCTGGCGCCTTAGCCGATTGAGCCACAGGCACCGAGCCCATTCCCTCCTTCTTAATTGCCCTTAGCTCAAAAATATATATGTAAAAGAGGCATATTTTGGAGTGTCACATACTGGTTTCCTTCATAACTATTAATATTCACAAGGGTCCCAACCACAGCTTTCTCATGCTTTCCCAAAGAGATCTCAACTCACATAGCTTCAATTATGCCTGATTTCTCCTTTGACAATTCCTTTGGTGCTCACATTTATATTTCTAATTGCTTGCTAGATATCTCCACCTGGATACCCCCAGACACTTGAAACTCAAAAATATTATATGTATTCATGTATTCAAAGGCCCCAAACACATATACTCTCGTGTATTCTGTGTCTAGAGTCACGGCATCCCATCCACCAGCTGCCCACACCAGAGGGGTTGAAGCCATCCTTAACTGCCTCTCCTTTACCCTCAACCACAACTGTTCTCTTGACTATTATTACACCCCAAGCACCAAGGAGAGAACACCGTCTGCAGGAGGAACTTAATAAATACTGAATGAATAAAAGCTAATAAATACCCAGCAAATAAGTAGTTAGCTGACTTTAATATAATAAGCCCTGAATACCTGCAAGAGTGCTTAGGTAGTAGCTAAGTTTAAAGTGGTTTGTCCAATGTGGACTCTCTTAGATCTTCAAAATTCTGAAATTCTGCTCATGAATGATTTTTTGACTCTTTTTCTTTTTCCTAGAGTAATGCTTTAAGCGTTTCCTGGATCTCCAACTTCTTGCAGAGTATATATATATTCAATAGATTGAATGTATTCTTTGAGTGGATTTTACTTGGCAGACCTACAATTTATTTTACAAATATTTACTAAACACCATTGGAGACCAAGTCAAATGACTCTAAATAATAGGGGTCTTGGAAAACAGTACTCTTTGTATGAATCCCAGATTGCCATATTTTAAATTAGAAATGGCCAAAAGATAATTCAGGTCTCATAAACGTAAGTGTGTATCAACTATAGCTGATTCCATTCACTGGAAACTTTCACATGGTATGCACTGTGAGCCCACCAGAAATCTAGAATAAATTTCTCAATGTTATTTTTAAATGACCCTTTTCTATTCAATGACTCTTAGTTCTGAAGTAAAGTGTTTATATAATCTTGGCAAAGACAGCTAAGTATGGATAAGAGATAATGGCTGCATTATAGGCTTAAAGGAAAAGACCAGAGAGCAGTGCACATATCCCCCAAAGCTGTTTTCCTAGGATTAAATTTTATTCTACTTATTAGTGGGAAATTTCTAAGTCAAAAAATGATTTTCATCTTAAAATACTGTTTATGATTTTTAGTTAACTCCAAATGACATTTATGAAGAAGAAAAATAGGAAACTAGAACATCATGCCATAGGGAGTCAAAGTAACCTATATAGTTTCAGGATAAAAAAACCCCCAAAATACCTAAGAAAGTCCTGTTGTTCTGGCTATCCCACTGTGGAAATTTCTGCTACTCTTGTGATTGAAGTATTACTTTGGTAATAGCTGAATACATATATAATGAAAAAGAAGATATCGATGTTAAGTTTTTTTTTCTATCTCAGATAAAATTTCCTTTAAGGTAATACTGTATTTTCTATGTTCTCAAAAGTACCTAATGTGAAAATAGTGATAAAACATTGATGATAAGGAGAAGCAGAGGAACATTAACCTGTTAAGATCATGCAATAGAATAAATTCAAGGTGGGAGCTCAGTTTAACCTATGGCCACATTTGATCTGGTGACTCTCTGGGCTGCTTAGCACTGCCTGGTGGTGGCTGCTGTCATGTTCTGTGAATTAGGGTGTACCTGCAGAGACCCCAGGGACCCCGAGTTTGTCCTCACATACAGCAAGTCTAAAGGATTCACTTTGGTACTAAGCAGGCTCCAAATGAAAATAAAAAAGTCTGTGGAGCTTTTATAAAACATGTCCACTTTCTATCATGAGCTCCAGAGTTTGCAGCTATCCTGTAGATGTTCAAGTTGCACCGCAAAACTCTAAGAAGACCCCGAAGCCCTCACTTCCCGAAAACCTTTCTGAAGTGCAAAAATGGAGACCAAGACACAGAGTATTCTAAATACAAGGGGATAATGTTGCCTTGAGTAGAAACTGTAGGTGCTGTCTCACCACCTTCTCTCCTCTTCCCAAGGCTCTTCTAATCTACCCTGCCCTGAGGAGGGATCAAAATATTACATTTTATTCTACCCCAAGAAGGAATGTTCCCAAATAGTTTGTAAGGTCCATGAAAACAGAAGCTATATCTGATTCAACACCTAGCCTAATGCCTAGCCCAGAGTGAGATCTCATAAACATTTTTTGAATAAATGATTGAATAAAGGCTAAAGAAAGTTGTTCACAGAGCTGGAAGCAGAGTCAGCCCTATCTCGGAATCGCATTTCTTAGGAGTTAAGCCTGGGGGTCTGCATGGCTAGTAGTAGATGTGAGCTCTACTTCTGTCACCTGAGCCTAGAAGGATCTGAGTAAGTGGCCACAGATGGTATGCTCAAGACAATGGAGCAAACTCTCTTGTTCTGATTCTCCTTGTGGGCTGATAAATACTGGAATGACTTTCCTCTTCATAGTTTTTCTTTTACAAAATGTTTGTTTATTTATTTATTTATTTATTTTAGAGACAGGGTCTTGCTATGATGCCCACGGTGGTCTTGAACATTTAGGCTCAAACGATCCTCCTGTTTCAGCCTCCCAAGTAGCTGGGACTGTAGACATGTGCTACTGTGCCCCAGAATGATTGTCTAGCCCCCAGAATTCTACAAAGTGACCAAGTTTGCATTTCATGACATTTTGTACAGTGCCCTCTGAACTTAGGTATTTCCCCTGTGGCAGAAGGTACAATTGGTGGCAGATAAAACTTAGGAATTAGAAGTTTTTATCCCAGACATCTGTATCATTTATCTAAAAATATCAAATAGCACATGACCTTAACACGACTTGAATACTATGAAAACAGACTTAAGTTCGTCAAAACATGGCCGTAAGATCCCAGAAAAAAATTTAGAACTATAATCATACAGTCAAAATAAGACTACAACATCATAAGGCAAAAAAGTAATTCCTTTAAAATTATGGTATGAGACATTCCAAGACAATTTTTGTCTTGTTGAGATGAATATGTATATATTTATAAAGCACATACATTATAAAATATTAATACTTACTCCTTCTGCATACTGCAAATATCGTTTATTAGTTTCCTGTTTACCGAATGTCTCTAAAAACTTCTGGCGGTAAGCAAGAACTGTGTCAACGTGTGTTTTGTACTTTACAGCCAATTCCAGTGCCCTGTAATAAGAAATAAAGTAGATTAACAGGATTGCCTGTGTTAGACTCTGTGGGCAGTAGAGTTAAGTTGTAGGGAGTAAACAGGTGTTTCCTCTGTTTATTTCATAACATGAGATGTCATTTTCTTTTTCTTTTTTTTTGAGACAGAGTCTCACTTTCTCACCCTTGGTAGAGTTCAGTGGCAACACAGCTCACATCAACCTCCAACTCCTGGGCTTAGGCGATTCTTTTGCCTCAGCCTCCCGAGTAGCTGGGACTACAGGCGCCTGCCACAATGCCTGGCTATTTTTTTGTTGCAGTTTGGCAGGGGCCAGGTTGAAACCCACCACCCTTGGTATAGGGGGCTGGCGCCCTACTCACTGAGCCACAGGTACCGCCCGAAATGTCATTTTCTACCTTATCCATTTTGCAAATTCCTATTTATACTTAGAGGGTCAGCTCAAACAGAACTTCTCCCTGACCAGCTCTCTTCTTGCAGAAATAAATGACATTATCTTACCAATAAGTCCATACCATTTATACATGGTACAATTTATACTATTACTATAGCACTGTTCATGGTGTATTATAATTATTATTTATAATCTGTTTGTTCCACTAACCTCCACGTTACCGAAGGGAGCTCTAGGTTTCATTTCTCTTTGGTGAACACCACAGAGTACAGGTGGGGTAAATGTTCATTGAACATTTGTTTGTTTGAATCATCATATAATTCAAGCGAATGAACTTCCCTTCAGTGCATAGTTCATATGCATTTATAGACTTAAAACCTGATATCCTGATGTTATTACTGTAACAAATTAATAATCTTATGAAAATAATGAAAATTGAGGCTAATAAATCTAACAAAATACCTTTTGCCATTTGATCTCAGAAAAAGTTAATAGCCATTTAAACTCTATAATTCAATCAATATTTATTTAGCTATAAAACTAATTTATTTTTAAAGTAGTATTTTCTTTAAATACCAAATAAGAACTAAACAAATACCTGAAAACACTGGCACAACAAGATACACCATCTACACACCAACGACAATATGCAGAAAAGAAAAAGATGAACCCCTCAGTTCCAGGGGTCTTTCACAGACAGGCTCTGGGCAGCACCCTGGACCCTGCAGCCCTGTGCATTAACTCCTACCACTGTGTCAGGAGCAACCCAGTGGACTACAGCTCTCTACACTGTTCACTGTCATCTTATTTTAAAATATGTGTAACAGTCATCATAATGGTAAAAAAAAATCATTTCTCAATTTCTCTTGCTTTCTAATATGACATGATTTGTGACTATTTGCAGTCATGATTTATCACATCCAACTAACGTGAATCTGTTGTTTTAGATGAGACAAACTAGCGATTAGATTTTTTGCAATTTGAAACTCTTCAGTAGGAAAATCAAGTTCATCCTTAGAATGTTTTGGTTTGCCTTACTATTGAGTAAATTAAGTAGTCACCTTAAAAAGTATTTTAGATATTCTGTGTACACTGACAATTTATAGACATCTGAAAGATTAAAAACTGAATATAAAAAAACAATATAAATTATATATACTACAAATGGTAATGTCCAAATTAAGCAAAATGATTTCTTACAAATATATATTGATATAGGCTATATTGTGAAATCCAAGGATCAGTATTTGCTACCCATCATGGACTCTCACAAAATCCCCTCACTTCCCTGTGACTTTATGTCTTTCAGAGAGAAAGAAGATAGGCAGAAGGGAACGTGAAGATACTAGAATATAGAGGACAAAAGTAGGAGATAAAAGAAAGCAAAAACCAATTCACAGAGGCTCAAAAGAGAAGAAATGGAAAGAAAAGATGCCTCAATTCTTCTAAGCCTCTTCCCTATAATTCCTCTGCATATCCGTAAGGCTCTGATCCCAGTGGTGTATGTGTGCGTGGATAGCACCTCAGAAGCTCCACTTCCCATTCGTTCTTTATGGTGTACGTGATAGGGGAAGGAGATCTTAATTATATAAAACTGAAAGGGTTCTAAGTGGGGAGTACGTAAGCATCAAAAATTCCGAAAGAGATATTTTGGTACAGAACATCAATACCCTTCATTATGTAGAGAGAATAGAATATGACGTTTAATCCTGGATTTAGATGCTAGCTCCTAAGTATTATCTATCATTATTGTCATTATTGTAATATTATAATAAAATATGTATTAATTATCTGACTGAAAACCAATGGCTAAAGGTAAACATTCAAATGATATGTGCTATTTTAGATGTTCTCTAAAAGCACACACTGGGTAAAAACGTTTCCTTACCACATTTAGGAGGGAACTTACTCCAAATTATGTAAGGGTTTTGGGAACAGTATGTCTCTAGTTTTAAAATGGTTATTTGGCAACCAAACAAATGTGACATTAGATTCTAAGGCTGGAATAAATCCACATATTTTAAATAGAAGTTATATAAAAAGATGTTAAAACTTCAAACTATGATCTTTGCATAACTTGAATGAAGCATAATAACTTTGTGTAATGGGTACAAGATGAGATATTATTTTTATTAATGCTTACATAAAAGATCAATACATGTATCTGCAGCCTCTAGGTTCCATCCTTCTTCAGTTTCTGAGAGCAGACTACCACCAAATGTCCAAAGTGGATGGCAAGCAGATAATCTGTGTGCCTACAATTTTTAAAAGCTGTACCTGGCTCGGTGCCTGTGGCTCAAGTGGCTAAGGCGCCAGCCACATACACCTAAGGTGGTGGGTTTGAATCCAGCCTGGGCCCGCCAAACAACAATGATGGCTGCAACCGAAAAAAAAAAAAGCCGGGCATTGTGGCGGGCGCCTGTGGTCCCAGCAACTTGGAAGGCGGAGGCAGGAGACTCGCTTGAGCCCAGGAGTTGCAGGTTGCTGTGAGCTATGCCACGGCACTCTACCCAGGGGGACAGCTTGAGACTCTGTCTCAAAAAAAAAAAAAAAAAAAAAGCTGTACCTTATTAGCTTACTGGCAAGTTTCAAATTCAAATATGAAAGAAGCACAAAACCAGAAAGACAATGCTTGTCAAATGGAATAACACATAAGAACAAAATAAAATCTGTTCCCTTCTAGAGGATTTGAACAAATACAAAAATTCAAGGATCTTAAAAGCAATCTAATAAATGTACTAACTAATAAAATTCTATCCTTTTGGAATGATAGAGTATCATCATTATGTAAGCCCTAATTAATGGATTTGGGCCATGATCATCAATGGCTGAAAACACCACTAACACAGACACCAGTCATAATGGAAATATACACACTGCCACCTGTAACAAAGCCATACAAAAAAAGATTAAACACATTAAAAAACAAACAGGAAAAAAACCCCAAACCCTAAATCTAATGAAGTTTCTAGATTCAACAACAAATTTGCAGCTAATTCAGGGGACACTGGACTATGTTAAATGACACCATAAAAATGTAATCACAATGTCCAGGCCAGGAATATTCTACAGGTCTAGTGTCTTCACTGGGAAGATTATAAGAAAACACAAAAAAGAATAGGAGAATCTGTAGGTTAAAAGAAGCGTAAGACCATAGCTGATCATAATGCATGGATCTTTTTTTAGATCCTGATTCAAACAAAACATAAAACAAAACATTTATAAGAGAAAGAGAGAAATAAAAGTAGTGAATATAATTACTGCTAACTTTTTAAGGTATGATCATAGTTTTGTGTCTATGTTAAAAAAAAACTTTTAGAGATACATACTGCAATATTTACAGATGAAACAATATGATGATTGAAGTCTGTTTTAAAACAAGTGGTGGAGTAAAGACTTGGGCAGGGGTAGAAATTGTCCACGAATATTTAACTGTTGAAGCTGAATGATGGGTATATTCGGACTTACTACCTTAGTCTCTCTATTTTTGTATGTTAGAAATTTTCCATAATAAAAGGTTTTAAAAAATTCCACCTTTTTGGTCCCTCCTGATCTCTACTGAATCCTCTTCTTAAATCAAACCCTTAAATGTACACACTTAGCAGAGGTCTGCCTGCTACCCTCTTCTCTCTACTTTCTCTAAGTTCTCGTGACTAATCTTAGCTGTACTCATGGCCTGGACTATTCTCTTTAGACTGATAATTTCTTCAGCAGCTTTCCCTCAATGTCTAGGACCTCTCCTGAACTTCACACCTATATATCCCACTCCCTGCTGGGCCTCAGAACTGGACAGATCACCAGAATAGGTATGGCTACATGACATAAGCCTCAAAGGACCTCAGATTTTATAAGATAGGGAAATAAAGATGAAGGAGGCAAAAAGACACCAACTCTACTCATATCCAAATCCTAAGGAATGAAGACTGAGAATAAACTGATTGCTAGAGAAGCAGTGGTCTTTGGGAAGAGTCAAGTTTCACTTAGGTCAAGGAGGCACAAGAAATGTTCAGAGGGTTGTATTATAGGCCATCAGAGGCAAATTTCTTCATCTTCATGCTATGATGCCTAGTCATTCACTGCATATATCCAATAAAGATTTAAAGAGGATGAGTGCTGCAAAGTGCTAAGAGTACTACATAGAGATTAAGAACAAGAATACTAAATATCTAGTATGTATAAACAATGTAAAATGTTTTTCAATAAGAAGTATATAATACAAAAGGGGAAAGATGGCATAAATCTCTACAAAGATCATTAAAGATATAAACAGCAATTCAATGAAACATATAAGCTGTGGTACCAGCAGTACATATTTAATTGCTTGGTGAAAACTGAGCTCCTTCTAATATAAAAAACTAGAGTTTCAGTCCCAGATTTTCCACTTATTTATAAGTAAGCCTCAAGTTCCTCATTTGCATGATAGCATGGTAATACCTAATCTCTCAGAGCTACAGAGATAACCTAAGGAGAGGATAGCTAGGCAGTGTTTAGCACAATTAATTACCAGCACATCATAAGCACTCAATAAGTGAGGGCTTTATTAATGACAATAAAATGGAATTCCTAATTATCTTAAAAACTTTTTAAGATAAGGACCACTAAAAGAATTGGGGGTGTTGGGGACAGTGGCTTAAGTTTGTAATCCTAGCACATTGGCAGGCGGGGAGATCTCTTGAGGCCAGCTGTTCCAGGTTATAGTGAGCTATGATCATGCCACTGAACTTTAGCCTGGGCAGCAGAGACAAACCCTGTCTCTAAAAAAAAAAATAGTTTGGTTAAATTATAGAGTATTCAGAAACATTGGTTGAAAGATGTTATAGATGCAGTTCTGCTTCATTTCTCACAGAACTCTGTTAGCTTGGTAATGGTGTATACAATTTTTTTTTTATCAGTTACTAAACACAGAGTTGTAAAAATATTATTTACACTCTTTCCAGACTAGTTACCTTAAACTTTATGAATTATGAATAAATTGAGGAAAAGGACAATGAAGTGCCTATTCATTTTTGTAGAACCAAAACCATCTTTAATGATCCTGTCTAGAGTCAAACAATGAGAATGAATTTGCTTACAAGACAGAAACAGAGTGGCTGAATTACATGAATAGAATAGATCATTACGCATAAATTATAAAGAGACTACAGTATGTTGATCACAAACTTAATCAACTGCCATTTTTGTTACTTCTGTTCAAGGGAACACAGATGTAGAATATCTACAAAAATTCTAATCTAAGGGAGCTATAAGAAACGAAGATCACGAAAGACATTTTGAAGCTATAAAAGTGCGCCAACTTCATAGTAACTTCAGGAGTGTATAAGCACTGTAATTTTATTCACTGAGAGAGACATGCCTGAGAGAATGCGTAGAAGGCCTGTAACATGTCATGGAGACGGGCGCAGGCCACTCAGTCTCAGAGCATCTGTAAGGGTGATGTTGCTGCTGATCACTCCTCCCAATCAATGTTCTCCTCTTGTCTTCCTTAGCACCACAAATCTCTCTTGACTCTTCTCTTGCCTGCCTCTCCGTCTGCTTTATGTGATAACCTTTGGTGTCTTTTTCTTCTTACCTCCATCCCATATTTGATGTCTTTTTAGTCCACACATTCCCTAGGCAATTGCAGTCACCTCTCTGGCTTGAACCACTATTCACTTGCTGATGACTCTCAGCTCAAACTTTTCTCAGGAGCTCCAAGTACATTTGATCAACTCCTATCACACACCTCTTCACAAATTCCACTCGGCTAAAATGGAGCTCATTATCTTCCCTTCCAAATCTGCTGATGGTACCACCATTTCTCCAGTTACTGAAACCATCTTTTTTCTTCTTCACACCCAACTTCAAATCAGTCACACGTTCAGAAAAGGTATAAATTTTCAATTGCAAACTACTCACAAACATAAATATGAATAAATTCTTCCGTGGTGGTAGAAAACTACTAAGTATAATGTAAAATGTAATTTACTAAGTGATAGATGGAAGAATACATAAGGTCAACTAGATTTTGAAGTTGATAAAAGGATTTTTGTTACCTTTCCCAGTTGTAGAGATTGATATTGATCTGGATTGCTTGATACACAAGGCCAGCCTGAAGAAGCACTACTTCAGCTTCCTGGATGTTCCCACTAAACATCAGTATGTGCGCCATTTTTGATTCTTTCGATGGAAGATTTTTTATAGAATTGATGTATTGAACCTTATCAATCTAAAAAAAGGAAAGAATATTGCAGTGGATAATAACAGAAATACAACAAATTATGGTAAAAGACACACACATGCACTACAGGTAAGCCCTATTACTTACTTCACCAATGGCTGCATAGGCAATTTCTGCAGTTGTCATATCTCGATTAGCAACTGCCATAGCAGCTAGGCAAGCCCACAAGGTTTGCTCCTGAAGTGAAACGGAACAACAATTATCTCAATTACATGGCTGAACTGTCTTAAAATAAACCATGATTTAAGTAGCCACAGTAAAATTATATTTTAATGTAAAAAAACAACTAAGCATTGTACTGAAAAAAACAAATAATTCACAGTGAACTTTTCTTTGGATAAAATTTTCAGAAAATTTTCATTTCTAGTTATCAAGAATCTATTTCTGAATTAAAAATAGCTCAAGGTTAGTCTTTTTAATAAGGTGTCAAAGAGTGTAATTTCCAGAGAACCAGAGAAACAGTGAGGTTCTGAGACTATGCCATTATGGCAAGTTGCTTCCAGCAATCACTGAAAGGAAAAGCATCTAACAAGCATTTCAAAAACGTGTATTCTGAAGGATGTTAACTAAGGTTCAGTGAAAGAGATCTAGGTGAAACATGTTTGGAAATACTAGAGTCACCCAAGCTGGGAAAGGCTGATCTAAAGCAAAAATTAACCTTGGTATATGAAAGAATTATCTGAGGAATTTAAAGAATATGTCCAGAACTCAACCCAGATCTAATGAATTACAATCTCTGTGGCAGCAGAACTCTGACTTTCAAAAATGTTCCACAGAAAATTTTTATATGTGCTAATATGGATAAACGACTGGTCTAAATTAAGCTTCTTCTGAGAATAACTCACACGGCAACATGTATCTGTCTATATCACTCATAACTTCACTTACAAAAGACATGATCCTATTCACAATTTTTCCAGCCTTTAGTTATTGTCATTACTCATTTTGTACAAAAGTAATCTAATAAACAATATATACACAACTATGAATTGGAACTATACCTTACCTTAACAAAGCGACAAAGTCTTACGGCGTCCTCCCATTTGGAACTGCTGACATACTCGTGAAGAATGGGAGGATATGGTGATATGCTTAGGTGAACCAGGGAGCCATCAGCTTTTCTTATAGTTATCTGATTTCCAACAAAACTCACAATATGTGGATTTTTACTAAATTCACTATTGAAGAAAGCAAAATGCAAATTACAGTTACGTTCTGAGCAAAATTTTTCACACAGTAGAACCCAAACTGGTCAACATACAGAGGTGGTCAACATAAGGAACTAGGCCTATTAGACTGATTAGGTACATGTGGTGTATGTCTAGTCTATGAAAATCAGGTCAACTTAAAGAGGTGGTCAGTGCAGGGAAGTGGTCAACTATGGAGGTTCTACTGTATATTAAATTTGGGGTATAGATCCCTGACATATACAGAAAGTCTCCAACCTCCAAAAATGTATCCCCCCAAAAAAATTAACTCCATGGAGAATGTACATATTCAAAGAAATGTGATTCTAACTTGCTATACACACTTGAAGCAAAATATATAGTTTAAAATGGAAAAATTATTACATATTTCAAAGCTATTCCTAAAAGCATTTGAAGTGACCTTTTTTCCCTAAGCCTTAAGATAAATCATAAAAATGATTAAATAACAGCTTTCGCTTTTTAAAGTCTTAAAGAGTAACTGATAAGAATTAAGGTGAGAGAACAGGAAAGGGAAAAAAAGTTAAGCTGAATTTCAAGATTAATTTGTCATAATAAAGAGGTAAATTTTAAATAAAGAGCCTGACTTCTTTTCATTACTTTAAGTACTTTAAAAAATAAGCTGTGTTATTTTGATGCCTCTACAGTTTTGCTTAGGCTGTGAACTTGAATATTAAAAATGAACACAAAACAGACTAGAAAGCTATGATAAGGTGTAGAGTCAAGACCTCTTTGTATTCCCATTTTCTCAAGTGTAAGAGATCTCCTAGCTACTTCATTTTAGAAGAGTTTAGAAATACAGAGAGTGCCAAAAAAAAAAAAACACATTTTAAGAAAGGAAAAAATTGTATAAAAATGGTAAACTCAAGTCCCTTTGACTTCTGCAATGATCAGAGATACTCAAAGATGACTTGTACTTATATTTTGTTATTGGTATATATTAAGTATTACCTCATTTTAATACAGTTTTTTCCTTTCTTAAAATTTGTATACCTTTTTAAATACCATCTGTATAAGGGTGTTCGATTTTCCAAAGCATACTAATTTAAAAAAATTTTAAAAATATCAACAAGAAAGCTCAATTCTAGACACATACATTCTTGAAAGTCTTAAAACCAAAGATAATCTGTGACAGAGTAAGGAGTTAGATTATTATCACAGAGTTGTACATCCTAAAAAATCTTAAGTGTGTCTACATTAAAATCACTCAATCACAATGGAAAAACTATATGAGCTACCAATACACACTAAGCTTGAAAACTATATTCATAAAAGGACAAAGAGTTCACATTTTATAATACTTTCAACTGATTCCATCACTTAACTCTCATTAAGCTAGCTTTAGCCCAGCAATTTATTTAGTTGAATCGGATTGAAGTGAAAGATACCTTATAGGATTGATAACACAGGCAAAAACATGATGATATATTAAGACTTTTATTTACCAAAATACAAAATTAAATACAGTAAAATGTTACCTTGCATCCCTTTCATATAATGTTTTAGGCAAAATGTCTCTGTCTACATAAACCGTATTGGGGTAATACCACACTGTAAATCGAGTATCTTGAAGTCCACAAAGGATATTGCATGTATCACTCCATGCCAAAGTGTGCACCATTGTTCCTTAATTTAAAAAGAATGTTAATATGCTATTAGTTTCAGTATAAAATTTGTCAAAGTATACTTTAAAAGCAGTTGACAAACAAGATGCTGCCTACTTTCTGATAGGTCTGACTTTATTTCCTCATTGCATACTGGGGAAAACACTTCCAAAAATTCACATAAGAAAAAAAAAATTCACATAGAATTTTTGGAAATATTTGAATGTTCCACCTAGAATCATTATAGTTTTAATTTACAAGTCTTTCTTTCAATGGCAATTAAGTTACAGCACCTGATACTTGCTGTTAAAATGGAATTAAGTGGCTCTATTGTGAGACCAAAGAATTTTCAGATTCTTCAAGCCAATAAATTGTTGAATATATGACCAAGCAAATCTAAGACAATTGGCAAGAATTAAAATGTAAAATGAGTCAAAATCATTTTTACCAAGTTTGATAATTTGTTCTTCCTTCCCAAATCGTTTCACTGAGGTGATGTAGAGATCTCTATTTTTATCAATGAAAGCAACTTTTCTATCATTGGTAAGTCCTTTTTGATCCAGAGCAATTTCCAAGATTTCATTCTAAAATTAAAAAAAATGTAAATACTGCGTTAGTTTTAGTGCTGGACATAGATCATTGAAACTATTTAATTATAAAGATATTTTTGGTTTGGTGCCTGTAGCTCAAGCAGCTAAGGTAACAGCCACATACACCAGGGCTGGCGGGTTCAAATCCAGCCCGGGCCTGCCAAACAACAATGACAACCTGGAGTCCCAGCTACTTGGGAGGCTGAGGCAAGAGAATCGCTTAAGCCCAGGAGTTGGAGGTTGCTGTGAGCTACAGCAGTCTACCCAGGGTGACAGCTTGAGGCTCTGTCTCTCTCTCTCTATATATGTATATATATATTTCTTTTTAGTATCAGTTAAATGTCATTCACCTATGTATAATGATAAAATATCACTGTTAAATAATTTTAAACTGCCAACATACTAATAGTCCCAAAGTTTCACCTAGTGTAGATATGTTGCCTGAAATCCAAGGAAACAAGCCCTTCGAACACTGTAAAAAATAATGTACACTTTGATACTCCGTAAGCTGAGAAATATTCCCACCTGTCCCACTGTTCTACCTTTAGTAGACAGGGTAAAAGGGTAGAGCAAGTCTGAGTATCACATGAGAGGTCTATTTGATTAGTAAGTTCTTCAGACAAAAATTTATTATTTATAGATTGCTTAACACCTATATTTTAAGGATCTGTAAAAATAAACTTTGGAAATACATAGAAATATATCATGTGTTCAGAGCCTTAAGTTTTACAGATATTTTCATATTCATTTCCTGTGAAACAGGAAAAAATCTTGTGAGCTAGGTATTATTATACCTACTTTGCAAATCAGAAGACTGAGTGAGACTTATAGTTAATAAGTGATTATGCTCAGAAAAAACTGTACCAAGCATATCTAAAACTTACAGCCCAGACTTCTGACTCTAAGATCACTGCTATTATACTCTAGTTAGTGAGATGAATTTTCTTATAACTGCAAAGTGGTTTTATATGGATTCACTTCAATTCAAGAGGGATTTATTTACTGCCTTTTATGTCTGAAGAATTATGAATTCAACAAGAATCATGGTCACATCAAGGCCTTATATCTAAGCATACCGGAAAAAAAAAAACACTTTTTTTTTTTTTGAGACAGAGTCTCACTTTATCACCTTCAGTGGAGTGCCGCAGCAGCGTCACAGCTCACAGCAACCTCCAGCTCTTGGGCTTAGATGATTCTCTTGCCTCAGCCTCCCAAGTAGCTGGGACTACAGGCACCTGCCACAATGCTTGGCTATTTTTTTGTTGCAGTTTGGATGGGGCCAGTTTGAACCCGCCACCCTCTGTATATGGGGCTGGCACCTTACTCACTGAGCCACAGGCACTGCCCAATAACACCTTTTAAAACAAAACACACACATACCTTTATCCAAATTGATGAATCAGTCATATACCACTTCATAATACTTTTTCTTTTTTTTTGGAGATGGAGTCTCACCATGTTGCCCTCAGTAGAGTGCTGTAGTGTCACAGCTCATGGCAACCTCAAACTCTTGGGATTAAGCAATTCTCTTGCCTTAGCCTCCCAAGTAGCTGGGACTACAGGCACCTGCCACAATGTCTGGCTTTTTTTTTTTTTGGTTGTAGTCATCATTGTTGTTTGGCAGGCCTGGGCTGTATTTGAACCTGCCAACTCCGGTACACATGGCTGGCATCCTAGCTGCTGAGCTATAGGCGCCAAGCCTCATAATACATTTTTAAGAAATTAGCTCTTCTCTAGAATATTGTAATTTATATATATATAAATATTTATTATTAAATCATAGCTGTGTACATTACTGCAGCCATGGGGTACAGCGTGCTGGTTTTATATGCAATTTGAAATATTTTCATCAAACTGTAATTTATATTTTAAGGAAGAAAAATATTTTGTTCCACGTATATGATGGTATGTGCAAAATATAACTCTAGGTATTTTCAAATGGTAAACTTTCAGAGAAACTAATCTTTAACATAAAGAATTGCTTATCATCACCATATCAGAACCTAGTATATATTTTTTAAATTCTCATGTTTTTAAAACATATATGATTCTCCTCCTTAAGAAATTCAAATCAAAGGCAGCCAATAATGAAAACAATGCCTATGTACATAAGGAAAGTGGGGTCCCCCTTCAGTAAGGCTCCCCCACTTTCCTCATGTTTAGTTCTGCTATCTCCACTTCTGTTATTCCTCCTGGGTCACTCTGTGTAGCAAGATATTAAAGCGGTTTTCTGTTTACTAGAAACTTTTCCTTTGCCCTACCCTAATTAATATGCATTTTATAATACACAGACTTGGGCTGGGCATAGGTGCTCACATCTTTAATTCTAGCACTTCGGGAGGCTGAGGTTGGAAGGGCTACTTGAGGCCAGGAGTTTGATACTGGCCTGAGCAACATAGGGAAACCCTATCTCTACAAAATATAAAAAAATCAACAAGGTGTGGGGGCACGTATCTGTAGCCTGAGCTACTCAGGACACTCAGGCAGGGGGTTGCCTGTGTGCAGACATTTGAAGTTGCAGTGAGCTACAATCATACCAGTATATTGTAGCCTGGGTGACAGAGCAAGATTTTACCTCTAAAATAAACAATAAATAGACTTTAGTTCTAGTTTAGGTTCTATTATTATTCAGGAAGATTTGGGGCCTTAGTTTCTTCAGATGCAAAATAAAAAAGATTTGGTGATTTTTCTATTATCCTATGGAATGTACAATTTTAAAATCCTTTGTATTCTATATTTTCTTTATATTATAGGAAAATGTACGTGTGATTGAGTGAAGTGTGAGATATGGGAGAAATCACCTCTATTCTTATAACTCGGAAATTGTAAATCTCTTGCCCTTTGGAGATTCTTACATTTAGGAAAAGTATACTAGAGTCATTACATTAAATACATGTTTATTTAGCCATATTTAATGATTCTCATTTTAACCCTACTGCAAAATAACTGACTGCATCTTGAAAAGCTGAGAAATTTACTCCTTTTTTATGCTTAATTATACTGAAGAGAAAAAATTCTGTCTGCATAGTCCTCATTTAAAATGACAGTAACGGAGAGGTTGTAGGGAAACGGGCACCTCATATATTCTTAGTAGGAAGGTAAATTGATACAATCTCTTTGGTGATAACTTGAAAATACTTATTAAAATTACAAATGCTCATATCCTTTGACCCAGCAACAACATTTCAAGAATCAACCCCACAGTTAAATTAACACGTATGCAAGGAGATTTATATGCAAGGTAATTCATCTTGGCAATATTGTAATAGCAAAAGACTGGAAACAACTTAAATATCCATCTGGGCAAGGATTAAATAAATTCTGATACATTTATAAAAATCGTTAGCAAAGCACTTTATATATAGATATGGAAATATTTCCCAAAATAAAATGTTGTATGAAAAAGCAAGGTACAGAGCTATGCGTTATATTTTTTAAAAGAAGAGGAACATATATCATTTATATACATAAAAGAGCATATATCAGATTTGTTTGTGCCTGCACTACACATCTCTGGAAGAATATATGAGATTAATAAAAGTGGTTACTTATTTGGCGGAGAGTAATTATACTGACAACTTACAGGTGCAGAACATTTTTCACTATATACTTTTTAATGTTTTTTGGTTTCTGAACCATATGGGTGTCTTTGTCATTCAAATTTAAAACTAATAATTACAAAAAAATTAATACAACTTAGAATAACACTTGGCTAAAAGTATTATGCAATAAAGTTAAAAGCATCTTTAGACCTTAACATACGACTAATTTAGAAAGATGACTCAACACAATGGGCTCAACACAATGGGTTTATTTTAAGGCTAAAAATCAAGAACCAATAATCAATCCACAATTCAGGGTCCTTTTGTGCTTCTATAGAGAATAATTTTTTTCCAGTTTAACTATAGTCTTAAAACCTAAATAAAATGACAGCTAAGGACGAGTCAATGAGAAAACCGCAAGATGTTCAGAAACATGAACACATTTTTATTTACTGATAGGTGTTAAAAGTTTAACCCAAATAAAATGTTACTGAAAATCAGTGAAGAGCCAACAGATGTGTCCATCAGATCTTTTTATTTAATGAATATGTGTACATAAAGCTTCCCATTACATGTTACCAGTGCTTAGGCTTTGTGACATATTTTTAGGCAAAATACTCTATGCAGAATGCATGCTGATTCAAAATAAAACTATTAATAATTTCTGTCTTCCTCCTTAAAATGAAAATATTAATTTTACAAAAGTAAATGAACAGTAACTATTTACATTAGGAATAATGTCCATTACCTTATGAGAAAGAAGCTTTCCATCACCCAATGGTTTTCCAGTTGATGCCTCAAAGAGGAAGATTACTTGAAAAAAAGGAGAACATTAATTAATGTGTTAAATTAGAATTTTTATTGGTAAATTTCAGTAAATTATTATAATCCTCATGAGATATTATTTAAGTCTCTGTATCATAGAATATCTATCAGCACCAAAGACCAGCAATATCAAATTCCTATTCACTAATGGGGTCACATTTCTTATGAAAACAGTGGAACTAAACACTTGTTCTTGAAATATATTCCTGAATTAAAATTGTCACTAATGGTATGGCATCAGTGTTCCACAGATTCATCGGTGGTGAAGGCCAAATATGGATGTAATTTACAATTCTGAGAACTTGAATCAGACCAATCACCCTTTGAAGGTTTGCTGAAAATCAGTTGACAAAAGGCAGAGCAATAGGAAAAATGGCATGTAAAGTTATTAACACGCATGGAGGAGAATCATAGAGTGATTACCCCACCACACAATGGGGTAAGATCGTTTGAATATTGTCTTAGAGGAAAGGAGATGGGGAAGTGTGGATGATTTTAGGATATGATTTTAGGGTAATAGTAAATGATTTTTAGGGGAATTCAATGGGCTTGAAGAATATTCAATGGTTTGAGACATGGAATAGATAACAATTTGTGACAAAGGTCTACCCAGGTGTGCTGATAGACTTCTTTCTTCTGCAATATAAGCTCAGTTAATGAAAACTCAGGGAAGGGAGCTGAGGTACTTGTTTTCATGTTTGGTCGGCAGATAAGGAAACTTCAGAGAACAGCTTCATCCTGTTCTTTGGGAGAAAAAGAGGATTAAGGACAGTAGGGGTGAGTGGTGGGACAGGAGGGGTGAGTAGTGCGACAGAGATGAAAGCACATGTGGTGAGAGTAAGATGGACTCAGTCAGGTGAGGGCAGACACGACACATGTGGTCTGGTCGGTTTAGGTCCTGCCTGATTTTCACCCCTTATCTCCCATTTTTACCATGTTATAAATTTAGCTCCCACCAGTTTAGGTGGATTAATTTAGGAGATGAGCTTTTGAACTGGAATGTTGTAATAGGTCACTGCGTTATGCTGATTATTATTTGGAATAAGGGTTGGTGTGGTCTTTGCTTATTTGAACTTCTATGTATAAAATTGTAATTTTGGAAATGGAAGAACAAAACAGTCTTGGAGAGGCTACTCTCCTTGTTCTCCAGAATCCTCGCCTCCTGACAAATAAAATTTCGTGGAACTATCCCCATCTCTGTACATTGGCTGACAGTGACAGGCGGACAGACCCTCTTCATCCCGTAACAGAGAGACCTCCTTGAGGCTTCTCATTCAGCTTGACATGTCAAAGCACTATATTCTGGGATGTCAGTTTCTGAGCTTCAACCATATTCCACAAAAAAAAAAAAAAAAAATGAGTTGAACATGCCAGGCAATGTGTTTAAACTTTAGCTTTCTAATCTGTTTTGAGTTCAATATTCAAATTCACAAACAAAGCAAACCATAGAGTCATCAAAATAAAATAGCATATATATATATATATATATATATATTTTTTTTTTTTTTTTTTTTTGGCCAGGGGGTGGGTTTGAACCCACCACCTCTGGTATATGTGGCCAGCACCCTATCCCTTTGAGCCACAGGTGCCATCCTAAAATAGCATATTTTTAAAAAGTATTTAAGTAATGAAAGTAGTTTATTTAAAGTTTCTTTCTTTTTATTATGACAAATTAATTTTGGAATTCAGCTTATTTTTTTCACTTTTCTGGTCCCTTATCTTATTTTTATCTCTTTAACACAGTACTATATTGACAACGGAAAGCTTTTAAACCTTTATGTTAGAATTCCTGATGGGATGGGTTGTGCTTCTGGTCCATCATGCATATTTGGGGTTAATGGTGAATGCAGCTTTATGGCCTAGTGGTAGAAATAACCCATTAGTTCTAAACAAATGCAGAAGAGAAATAATAGTTGAGAGTAAAGAAATGAATAAATGGTTTATACAATGAGTGAAATCTATCTAACATTACATCATGCTTCAAATGAGGCTCAGAGTAAGAGCTATGATCTTAGTTCAATTGTACAGATGCATGAAGAGGGAAGCCATATACAGTAGGACCTCCACAGTTGACCACCTCCTTAAATTGACCTAATATTCATAGACCAGACATGCACCACATGTATGGATCAGTACAGCAGGCCCAGTTCCTTATGTTGATTACCTCTATATGTTGACCAGGTTGTTATAGTCCCTTCGGTGGTCAACTTATAGAGGTTCTGTTGCTGAGATCTCACCTACTTTTGGAACCTGACAAAATTGAATGGAATTCTGTAAACTGCAGTGGGCTCAACTTGGAAGATGAATAGGGAGGCAGAAGAAAGGGGCTCCAAGGGGGACAGGAGGAAAGCACCCTGAAGAATAGGGAAGCATGGAGGGGTCATGGAAAGGTAAATGGGCCAACCCCAACCCTTACAACAGATGTCCACCCCAGGAAAGGGAATGTCCTGACCCCCACCTTCCTGACCTTTAAAACCCTTATTTGCCATTACCTCCGAGTCACACATTTCCTCTTCTTCACCTCTAACTGCCTTTTGACTAATCTTAAGCCTCTAAGGCTCTATCCTGACCTCAAACCAAAATGTTTCATTATTTTCTGTAATACTATCCATTGCCTGACTGTGGGCTAGACCATTTCCACTAGTTCCGTGAGCCAACTGCTCCCCCCACCCAGTGCCCTCCCAGAGGCCTGGATCACCATTTTTTCTAGCCGGTCTTACTTTCTCTTACATTCTCCCTTTTAATCTCATTTCTTTTCCTACCTCCAGTTTTTGATATGGGCACCACTCAGTCACAGATTTCCCCTTGCTCACCTCTAAGCTGAGTGACCCACAGGTTGAGAGCTGCTGATCTATAGTCTCCCACCAGCCACTCATTCTTACTGCCCTCCAAGCCCCACATCCATATCCTTCCCTTAAACAATACTCCATCTCCCCTCTCTCCACCGCCTCGCACCCACTGTCTGCCACATGTGGTAGAAAGAACTGGTGGAATTTCCTCCAGGACCCTCAGAACTCCCAGTGAGATCTCACTAATTTGGCTTTTAAGGTGTGGCAGTGCCTCTCAGAGCTCCAGTATTGGCTTCTGTCATTAAGCAAAACCTGGCTACTTCTTAAAACTCCATGAGGCATTCTGAACAAAAAAACCAAAATCTTCCTCAGGATCATGCTTTAAGTGTAGCAAACCAGCTTCTGGGCAAAGCAATGCCCCAAATCCAACCCCCCCCCGCCCCGCCCCAGACCATGTCTAGCCCGCAGAGGTCTGATTGCCCAGGTCTTTCTGAAGATCTGGTTGCAGACACTTTCAGAACATGGTTGAAATTCCCTCTTGACCCTAGCTGCAACAGACTGATGACCCCCAGAAAATCAGAATGCCATCTAGATGCTGTCCTGGGAAACTGAACACTAGGTATTTTTGCTTATCTTTTCTAACAAACACCGGAGCAACTTCACATCCACGCTGTTACCTTACAAAAATCCTCTAAAAATGGACAGAGATATTGGCAATGGTATTAGATGTCCTCTCAGGATTGCTGGTGGCCCTGGCAGCTCCAACTGGTTCCCACCTCTCACTGTCCATCTTTCTCTTTGGTTATTGTCTGATAAGGTCATTAATTATGGTTTTTTTCTCATTCTCAGTTTCGAGTAACCCTCCACTTCATGTCTCGATTTATTAACCAGACAGTCACCCCAAAACAACTCCTCATATCCTTGCCTTACTGGATACCAATCAGCTTGGACTAAAAAAGCCAAAGAATTCCTACAAACACCATTCTCTTACCCCATACTTCTCCCCCCTCCTATTCTCTTTACAGGCAGTCCACACAGCCCCTCCCTCCACAGGAAGTAGTCAAAGAGATACCATGCCTATCATCCCACCTCCTTATGATAGACAAAAAAGACTGGGATGATAGGGTCAAACCCTGCCCAAATAGGGTAGACCTGCTTAAAAGAATCAACCCCTTACCCCCTCCTACTGGATGTCCCACCTAAGAAAGGTGAATGGGCCAACCCCCAACCTTACAATAGATATCCAACCCAGGAAAGGTAATGTCCTGGCTCCCAACTGATAGCTTCAGGATAGGGGATGGTCACCAGAAAGATCAAATACATGACTGAAGGATCAATAGTCCCCTCTCACACCCCTCACCCCCCATCGCTTGAGTTGGGGGGATGGAGGTTGAGTTCAATCACATGGCAAATGATTTAATTAATTATCTAATCATGTAATCATTAATCACTAAAACTCAATGCTCAGTGGAGCTCCCTGGTTGGACATATAGATAACCCAAGAGGGAGACTTTTTCTGATTCCACAAAGACAGCCTAAACTCTCCCAGGCCTGACTCTACTGTCTGGCTATAAGAACAAATTTCAATAACCCCTATTTTTTTTTTACAATCTTCTCCCTTAACTAACTACTGGGCCATTTGAGTTGTGTCCGAGAAACAGTGGATTTTTTACAAGACAAAGGAGCTGAGATTCTGAAGGGCCCTGGCCAGAATTCCAGAAACCAAGATTCATCCTCCCCAACAACCTGCCCCTAATGCACTTAGTCCCTTGTTAGTTGCACACTACAACCTGCCCCAAGGCACACCAGGCCTCCTTTAAAAGCCTGGGATAGTCTTTAGTTGTAGATAGGGACTTGAGGCAGCTTCTCCTATTCTCCCAACAAGGAGACTGTCATATTAAAAAATTCCTTTTTTTCCTTGCAGTCCTTGTTGTCTCAATAATTGTATCTCTGTGCACCAAGCAACTAAAAGGCCTAGGCTGAAACCCTCTTGCGGTTTTCACATCATTATGTATATAACCTTTATAATAAAATTATAATCAAATATGTATAAGAGTGCTTTCCTGACTTCTGTGAGTCATTCTAGCAAATTACTGAAATTGAGGGGATGGTAGGAGTCCCTGAATTTTTAGCCAGCCAGAGTCCCCTGAGGAACTCTACCTCCAAACTTGGGCATCTTAAGTGAGGTCAGTCTTGTGCCAGACTCTGTCCTTAACCTTTGATGTTGCACTAACTCTGAGTCTTCAGGGTTGGAGGTAAATTGCAGTACATCTAGTCAGGGTGGAAACAAATTACCAACATTTGAGATTTTCTATAAGTCATTAATATGAAATTACAAACTGATGGCCTTACAGTGGAATAGTCAAGTCAAAGTTCTAGAATACCAGAAAGGCTTGCCTCAGAACTTACAGAGAAGTCTTTTTCTTTTTTTTAATTTTTTGAGACAGAATCTTACTCTGTGGCCCTGGGTAGAGTGCTGTGGCATCATTATAGCTCACAGCAACCTTAAACTCTTGGGCTCAAGTGATCCTCTTACTTCAGCCTCCTGAGTAGCTGGGACAACAGGTGCCCACCATGTTGCCTGGCTAGTTTTTCTATTTTTAGTAGAGACAGGGTCTTGCTCTTGCTCAGGTTGGTCTCAAACTCCCAAGCTCAAGCAATCCACCCACCTCTGACTCCCAGAGTGCTAGGATTACAAGTGTGAGCCACTGTGGTTGGGTGTAGAGAGGTCTTAAAGAACCTGTTTTGTCACAAATATTTGCTCTAAGAGCTCAACTAGCTCCTAGTCTAAGAATTTCCCTGAACTCTTAAGAAAATGTTTAGAGCTGTCCTCTCCCTATCTCTATTAAATCCTTTGATTTTTAGAGTTACCTTAGGAAAAAGGAAAAGTTACCTTAGGAAAATAGCAAATAAGATGCTATTTTTAAAACAATTCTTTTAAAACTGGATCATGATTATTTTAGCATTACTCCTAAAGTGTTTTCTTCTTGAGGGCTATTCAGCAATGAATTTCTCTTCCTGAATTGTTGTTGGGGGAATTAGCTCACACAGTAACTTCAAGATTAAATATTTTCCCAAGATAATTGAGAGTTGATTTTAAGAACATTTTTCTTCAGCCAATAGGTACATGAAAAGATAATCCGTGTTACTAATCATCAGAGAAATGCAAATCAAAACCACAATGAAATATCATTTCACACCTCTTGGGATGGCTATTACTTTAAAAAGCCTTCAGGTGTTGGTAAGGATGTGGAGAAACTGGAACACTTATACACTGCTGGTGGGAATGCAAGAATGGCATGGTGCCTATAGAAAGAAGTATGGAGGGTACTACAAAATGAAAAGCAGAACTACTATTATGATCCAGCGAGATTGCCTCTGGGTACTTATCAGAGAGAACTAAAATCAGGGCCTCAGAGAGATTATTTGCATGCCCACGTTCACTGCAGCACTGTTCACAATAGCCAGGATGTTTTAATAACCAAAATGTCCATTGATGATGAATAGATAAAGAAAGTGTGGTATATATGCAGAATGGACTATTATCTGGCCTTCCAAAAAAGGAAATCTCACAATATGTAATAGTCTGGATGAACTTGAAAGACATTGTGCTAAGTGACATAAGCTAGTCAAAAAGGGACAAACACTGAATAATTCCACCTATAAGGGGCACAGTGAAATAATCAAACTATAGACACAGAAAGCAGAACCATGGCTGCCAGAGGCAGGTGTGTGGGGGAAGTAGGGAGTTGCTAAACAAGGGGTATAAAGTTTCAGTAATGCAAGATGAATAAGTTCTACAGATTGGCTAGACAATACAGGGTGTCCAAGTCCCGAAAGTCATCATCCATAGGGAAAATGGGAAATTGAAGCTAAAGGTACTTCTACAAAATATTCTCTATATGTTGGCGACCTCTTTGTAAAATTCTGTAATGAGTATTTTGTAAATAAAGGTACATTTAGCTACAATTTTCCATTTTCCCTATGAATGGAAACTTTGGGGGCAACTCTTGGGAGGCCCTGAATTGGGCGTATATTGTATGGTATACTGTTACCACTAACAATACTGTATTGTACACTGAAAAATCTGTAAAGAAAGTAGATCTCATATTTAATGTTCTAGCTCCATAAAGTAAAAATAAATAAGTTTTAATCCTCAAAAAAAAATTATCTGGAAGTCATGAAATAGATATGAAATATTCATCAAAGCGATGTGAATATAAAAAAATTCACTAGATAGCAGGGTACGGTGGCTCATGACTATCTATAATCCTAGTACTCTGGGAGGCCAAGGAGGGTGGACTGCCTGAGCTCACAGGTTCAAGACCAGGCTGAGCTAGAGCAAGACCCCACCTCTAAAAATAGCCAGATGTGGTGGTGGGTACCTGTAGGCCCAGTTATTCAGGAGGCTAAGGCAAGAGAATCACTTGAGTCTAAGAGTTGGAGGTTACTGTGAGCTATGATGTCATAGCACTCTACTGAGGGTGACAAAATGAGACTCTGTCTCAAAAAAAAAAAATTCACTATATAAAATAAACTCCTGGTAACTTTTGATGTAATGGTTCAATATCCATCAGATTTATCTCCAAGCTTAGTTGTAATAGCCCTGGCCCTTGCCACACATGCTCCAATTTCTGGCAAAGAAATGTCTAGTGCCCATGTGACCCACCCTTACCACGTTCTTTACCTGTACACTGTCATCCTACCATCCAGCTTTCTGTTAAAATATTTTATAATATTGACCATCTCCACTTCTCCTGTGCTTTCACCCATTCCTTTTCCTCTGACTTGCTCTCAGCATACAAATACTTTGAATACCTTCATTTTTTAAAAAAAGTAATCGCTATTAATTCCTTGCTTCTCTTTAATTCTAAACTTCCTAAAATAACAGTTATTATAGTTTTTACAAATCCTACCTGCACTTCAACCTACTACACTTTGCTGTTCAACCTCACTACACTGATGGAAAGGCTTTTGCCTGGGTCACCAATGACCCATATGTTGCCATATCAAAGGACTATTTTTAGCCCTCACTCTAAGAGTCTATTTTTGTCTTGACCTCCCAGCAGCAGTGATGCTCCTGACCATCCTCTGTCCTGAAACTCTTATGTGTGCTACATGTAACACTGTTTTCTCCTATTCTGGCCCAGTCCTCATTCTCCTTGCTAGCTCCTCCTGATCTGGGAAGCTTTACCCTAAGGTTTTGTTCTCAGTTTCCTTTTCACTCTAAATACTTTCATGACATCAATCACTATGTAAATAATGATAATTGATAGTTTTTATGTCCAACCCTAACCCCTCTCAGATGTTCTGAAGTAAGTAAAGTTGTAGAAATTATAGGAGACACTGTATTCAAGAAGCCTGGAACAAATGCTGTCTCTGCCTGTCTCAACAAGGCTCTTAGTCTCAGACAGAACGATGGTGTTGGTAGCCGGTACTACTTTCTCTGTTGCAGACTATTGGGAAAAAAGAAGAAGAAGATTGTTGGATCATTTTTGGTGATTCTCTTTCAGTAATTCTCAAATTACTCTGATCCACAATTCATTCCAAATGGAGTAATTTTATATGACAGCATATAGATAGGATTACAAAAAATGAAAAACCAGGAATGTCAAGAAAAGATAGAAATGGCATGAGTATTCAGTAAAAAACACGAACGGTTTATACAGATGGTCACACTTTCAACACATTGATTAGTAGCTTCTAATAGACTATAGGACATTAAGTTTAAAGTCACTGGCTATATGTGTATTCCCACAGGAAATCACCGTCACATTTATGAAAAATGAGAAAGAGAAATACTATAATACAATTTTTATTTAAATATAGAAACAAAAATTAGAAAATTTTGGCTTTCATTTAAAAATGCTTTAGGCTTAGCTAACCCTGATTATTTTTATAGCTATACAAACTGGTATTGTTTTTAAAAGAAAGCCTTCCCTCAGTTTGCTGACTGCACATATTATAAAGGGCCCGGGGTACACGTGTGTCTGGATGAAGTCATCTGCTTTTCCCACAACTATGAGTGGACCTGATCTACGGGAGCTGGACCTGTATTTCAGTGTTAACATGTAACAGAAACTGGCAGAGCAAACCACCAAGGAGACAGGGGCTAAACATGAGCAACTGCTCCTCAACTTCCATTCTTATGCACCCAGACATTCATTTCAAGTAGTCGCCTACAGGAATAGCACCTCATGTCTGCAAAGGTGGATGGGAGAAGATGAAGACAAAAGCAGTAGCTCCAGGGCCTAAGCACTCACCTCCGCGGGTATTCACACCCATCCAACATCTATGTACTGAGCCCCTATGATAAGACAGACTTCTAAGACTGGCACAAGAATCCTGAATATAAAGGGGCTCCCAAATTAGGAAGGAACCACTGGAGTCACAAGGAGAGGGCCCCCTCCTATAAGTTAAAGATAGCAGGCACTTCAACTGTGTTTAAAATTGTTAGCATACACCTTTATTTAGCCATCAATGGATACTAATATTTTTTAAAAGGAATCTAGGAAATTATTTTCCCTCTCATTTTAAGTTCTACAGTAATTTTCAGTCTTTTTGATTTTCTGCTTACAGCAAAACAGAATTACATAATTATCTTGTTTAACAACAAACAGACCATTTAATGGCACCTAAATCCATATTTGTGGAAATGTTCATACTTTTTTCTAGCTCTAAAATTCTATAAATTATCAAAAGATGAAGAATAATGATATATGTCCCAGATATGAATTAACTATAGAAACATTCAGAATAAGGTATATCCAGTCAGAAACACACATATAGTCATGCCTTGCTCAATGACGGGGATATGTTCTGAGAAATGTGTCACTAGGTGATCTGTCCTTGTGTGATCACAGAGCACTTACACAGACCTAGAGACAGTATGGCTTACTATACATGTAGGCTATACAGTACAGCCTGCTGTCCTGGGCTATAACCCTGTACAGCATGTCACACAGGAATACTACAGACAACTGTAACACAGCGTATTTGTGTATCTAAACCTACCTCAACGGAGAAAAGGCAATGCACCTCACTGGGACATCATGACTGCCTGCTGCTACGTCACTAAGCCATGGGGAATTTTCAGTGCCATTATAATTTTATGGGAGCATTATCACACATGCAGTCAGTTGCTTACTGAAATGTTATGTGGCACATGACTATACTTTATTAAAGCATCTATCCAAAATATGTGGTATTGTACTTTGGAAAGCCATGGCAGGAAGACTTCTTGAGGCCAGGAATCTGAGGTTGCAGTGAGCTAAGATGACACCATTGTGTTCTAGCCAAAGCAACAGAGAGAGACCCTGTCTCAAAATGAACAAAATAATAAAATAAAATAAAATAGATGAAGAAAAGTATAGACAACTCACACTGATCACTAGGAATTTTGATCTTAAATTTATTGAAGAAAAAATCCGAGTGCCAAATTATTACTATTAGCAATTACACAGTCATCTTAATTCTGTCTGCCATCTGGATACTATTTTATTTCCTTCTCTTTCCCTTTTTTGTTTGTTTGTTTTGTTTTGTTTTGAGACAGAGTCTCACTTTATCGCCCTCAGTCAAGTGCCATGGTGTCACAGCTCACAGTAACCTCCAACTCTTTGAATTAAGTGATTCTCTTGCCTCAGCCTCCTGAGCAGCTGGGACTACAGGCACCCACCACAACACCCAGCTACGTATGGTTGCAGCTATCATTGTTGTCCAGCAGGTCTGGGCCAGGCTCAAACCCGCCAGCCTCGGTGTATGTGGTTAGCGTCCTATTCACTAAGATAGAGCGCCAAGCCATTCTCTTTCCCTTTGTAAAGGAAGTAAGTCCTTTAAAAATAAAACATTACCAAATGTTCTATAGAAGAGAAGACCCAAGGCATGCAGACACAGAACAGTTCTATATGAGAGTGATCCTTCCCACCAGTATGAGAGCTGGTACTGTTTCAAAGTACTGAAAACTAAGAAGTAGGATAGTTTTCTAGCTCCTGAATTAGGTCTTCCATGGTGTGAACACAATTAACAGTCAGGTCAGATTTTTGGTAACAGCAATGTACAATGTTTCACAATGTGTATTTAATATCTCTCACTAAGCCTCAGGGATCACGCAAGCTTTTGGTTGTCCTCTTACCCCACTGGCTTCTCTTCTCTCACCCATCTCTAAATGTTCATGTGCTCAGTCTTTGGTCCTTATTTCTGTCTACACTCATTTCCCGAGTGACCTCACTCAGCGCCATAGCTTTAAGCACTAGCAGTGTGCCAATGCCCCCCAAATGTGTATTTCTAGTTTCATGCTCTTCTGAGCCCTGGGCTTCTCTCTCCCTAGTTTACTCTCATCCCTGCATGGATGTCTAAGAAGATTTAAACACACCATGACAGAAACCAAACTCTTGATTTGCAGATCCTTTCCAGATGTCCTCTTTCCCTATCTTCCATCTCATTCATCCAGGATAAAAATTCAGGATAATATGCTCGCTGCCACCCTGTCCCATGCACCCACGCCCTTACCCCAGCCAAGTCTTTATATGGTCTGGTTCCTCCCTCTCTCTCTGTGCTTCTCACTACCTCTCTCTACCTAGCTCATACCGTCCTAGTCACCCGGCCTTCTTTAAACATGCCAGTTGTTCCTACCTCGGAATCCCTACACCTGCTTCTAAAAGTCACATCACCCGGGTACTGCATCTTTACAACTCTGTTCCCTCATCCTGCATCAGTTCTCTTTACAGCACGCATCCTCCCCTGACGATTTACTACGTATTTGTTTGATTACTTGTTTTTATTAACTAGATTGTCTAGCTTGCTCACCACGTATCCTCAATTTCTAGAAAAGTGCTTGGCATACAGCACATATTATCGAGTGCTTACTCAATAAATGAATCTGCAATGCCTTAATCAAATGATTTCATTGAGCTATGGAATTCCAAAATACCTTACAAACTCATGTTTATTTATAAATACTAATGTAGGCTAGATTTTTCAAGGCAAAATTTAAGTTATTTAAGGAGGGAGGGAGGGAAAGGAAAAAAAAAAAGAAAAGAAAGTAGTGACTAATTCTCACATAAATTGGATTTAATTTGGACCAAAGTACATTATTTGAACAACCATTTTAAATTCAACTTGTTAATATGTTGTTTAGGATACTGCATCCTCATTTGCAAGTGAAATATGTTTGTAATTTCCCTTTATAATAATATATGTTTTCTAATTTTAATATCAGGTATATCCAGATGAAGCAGAATGATTTTGAAGTATTTCTTCTTTTTCTAATGTCTATAAGATTGGTATGATCTGGTTTATTTTTTAATTATCTTCTATTTTTATTTATAACTATTAGTTGTCTATTTTCTGAAACTTTGGAAAAAAAAAAAAAAAAGAAGTTGTTAACTGATGACACCATACTGAACCTCAAGAGTCAAAGCATTCTATGATAGACATACTTTTATCTGACAATGTGAATGTTACTTTTTTTACATTACTATTATTATTATTACTCAATATTTCATTGCAGCAATTGTCTGATTTCTTTTCTGAATGCATTTATCTTCGTTTGTTTTTTACGAGGTTTTTGTTTCTAGTCCCTATCTTAAACATTGTTATTGTTATTAAATTTTAAGCCTTTTTAATTTTGTGAAGGCAGAAAGTGGAAACCAAATAAACAGATGTATATGCATAAAGAAAATTTTTAAAAAGACCACAAAATTGGCTCAGCACCGTGGCTTAATCGGCTAAGGCACCAGCCACATACATCTAAGGTGGCGGGTTCGAATCCCCAGCCCGGGCCCGCCAAACAACAATGATGGCTGCAACCAAAAAAATGGCCGGGCGTTGTGGCAGGCGCCTGTGGTCCCAGCTACTTGGGAGGCGTAGGCAGGAGACTCGCTGGAGCCCAGGAGTGGGAGGTTGCTGTGAGCTGTGATGCCATGGCACTCTACCCAGGGGGATAGCTTGAGGCTCCGTCTCAAAAAAAAAAAAAAAAAAAAAAAAAGACCACAAAATTTAAGTTATTCATGCCTTTCTTTTACTTCATTAACTTAAAATGTTAATTTTAAATTTATAATATATATGTATAAACAAAATAACTAGTACAATGAAGTACAATATTTAGTATGTAACCAAATGAAGACAAAGAGAATATTTAAAAAGATCAAAAACTTAAAAATTAATATACATTTTTAGAACAATCTTGAAACAATAGCTACTGAGTATATAAAGATATATATTATTCCTTTACCACTGATTTTTGGTTTTGTGAAAATTTCTGTTTGTTCTATTAATTGGATATATAGCATGACTTTAATTCTGTAATTAATTCATTTAAAGTAAGTTAGGAAGCTCATAATTCTTTCATAAAAATTTAACATAAACAATAAATTGAAAGTTAATTTATGAAAATTTTATAATGTTAACAAATTTCATGGAAATTTCACATGAAAAATTATAAAAATGTACTTACTTTTTTCATCGGCTTTGTTTTTTATTGCTATGGTATCATTACTCAGAGACACAGTCTGTGCATTCAGAATATCTGTTCTCATTCCAGGAAATTTTGGAGAAGAAATAAAGCGCCCTTCATAAGAATATAAATAGATACCGCCACCATCTACAAGAAGAAAATGTCTAAAATATAAAAAAAAAAAATCTCATATAGGAGTGTACTATTTCTTTTATTTTTTGATGAAGGTAGGGGAAAAATGAAAATGTCCATAGTCATAACCCTACTTACTAAAATTCTGACTTCTTTTACATTATACTCACAATCTGTTTCCTTTCCTAAAGAAGATTCTCTATACAAAAGCAATAAGAAAAATCTCAAATTTACAATTCAGTGATTTTAATGCAATTGCTATTTGTTTCATGAAATAATATTAATGTGTATTTCATAACTTAAAAATTATACTGATGACAATTAAAGAGTGAATACACGTTAAAGTCTGAAGCAGTGAAAATGACCCCAAAATTAAAACATCAGGGCAACCATTTATTAAAACAAGATACTTCTGACTTTGAAATCATATGGTGGTCATCAGTATGCATTCATATGTAAAAACTCTTACATTTTTGTAGCAGGATAAGTTCCTTGGCTATGCTGACAGCTATATTTAAGGCATAGGACTCTGTAATTAATTTTTTATTAATTAAAACATAAATAATTTATGGCTGTGATATTTTTACTTTGAAAATTTATGAATATTGTACAAAATAATTCAAGCAATACAAAGAAAACAAAAGCCTTACCTACCTCTGTAGAGACAACCATAGCAAATAAATTATGGATATACCATTACTTTATTTAACTAACTCATTCCTGCTGGATGTTTATTTTTATTTGAATTCATTCACTGTTCTAAAGAATCTCTACAGTACATATACATCTTTGTAGGTCTACTTATTTCCTTATTACAACTTCTAGAAGCATAATTACTGGCTCAAGGCAATATACTTTAAAAATTTTAATAGATATTGTTAAACTGCCCTTTGAAAGGTTGTATTGATTTATACAATACAACTGTATATATACTACGGCTATATTGTTGTGCCTGTTTACAGAATGCTGAAGAAATTATTGTTTCTTAAAAACCTTAAAGTCTTAATATTCTTGCTTCAGAACTAGTTCTTGTTTCAGGAATTGCTAATGTTCTTTTTTCTAAGGGAACAAAAGTAAATAAATGAATACCAAAACCAATGAAAAATATGTATCCAATGAATACCAAATATATAGTTTAATTAAATTAATACTTGAGAATTGGTAAGTGGCTTATTTAATTGAAGGTTTTGGCCCTTACACATTAGTGTATGGCCATACACATTAGTTTATGAAAACAATATTTGCTAATTTTGACAAAGCAATATATATTAGCTTATATTCTTTCCTTGTCTCAAAACTAAAAGAATTTTCTCTTCCAAATAAGATAGTGTAGCTTTTAACCTACTTGCAAGTAAATATCCTGTTTCAAAGGCAAATATCTCTAATTGTATAAATACGCCCAGTGATAGGCAGTAACTAAAATATTCTTTAATTACTTATTTATGCCATTAACATGTGTCTTTATTAAGAGCATATTCAACAGATATGATCATAAATATAGTAGACCCTCCATAGTTGACCACCTCCTACATCCACCACCTCCTTAAGTTGACCTAATTTTCATAGACCAGACATGCACCACATGTACTAAGGCCTACTTCCTTATTTGATCACCTCCATATAGTGACCAGTTTGTATGGACCCTTGAGTGGTCAACTTACAGAGTTGTATACATTACTACTATAATGTATAAATAAGAAAATTAATTTGGAAGTGTCAAAGTAAAAGGCACTTCAGAAATATGGTTTTTTAGTAGCTGACATTTTATCTTTTAAATGACAAAAATGACCTTCGTTTTAAAAATCTATGATATGACTAGATAAATCATACTTTTCAATTTCATTGAATAGATGGTTTAAAATTAGCAAACATTTTCTTGACCATTCAAGGTCATTAAAATGATGGTCACACTCTTCAGTACCTGTTTCACTGACAGCGCTGATGCTCACGAGTACCTGCTGGTGCTCAGAATAATCCCACTACTTAGCTACACTGCTCTGTGCTTTGAGTTTTCTCCGGCTCCCTTGCCAGGCAGTCGCTTTTCTTTCTGTCACTGTGCCAGCCTCTAACAGCCCAACAGCACCATTCCTCTTCTGGTTTGCTATTTATAAAAGGCTGTGGGCTAGAAAACCTGATAACAAACACTATTAGGAGCTGCCTAGCTGATGAGTAAAGGGATGAAGAAGAAAACATTTGGTTTGAGTGCACGTGTTTTGTGGCAGCTATTTTAGGTTACTGTCGATTATATTCTCAAACTTTATTCCAGGTTTTATTAGGTTGTAGCTTTCTTTGCCTGTCCTCTGACTCACTGTACTTGAGAAACTAATTGATAGTTCTTGCATAATAGCTATCGCCAGTTCACTCCAGTTAATCGCCTGGAGTTTCTTAGTCCTCTATCCACTGAAGGTCTTCATAGAGAATACTATTTTTCAAACTTCAGGTCACAGCCTAGTAGTGGCTCATGAAACCAATGACTTTCAACCAATATTTAAAAACAAAAACAGAAACAGAACAAAATAGAAAATAGGGGGACTGTGAGGTCAAAACCATTTCACAGGAGTTACCACGTGTCACTTTCATTCTCTTATGTCATTACGCTGGCATTTATTTGTAATGAGTTTATTCTTATCATTTAAATAAATTAATAATTTAAATTTCTCAGTTTTCATTTCTAATATAGTACATACTTACACATTTAACCCACATACATCCCTCAATAATTGTTTAAGAATGTAAAAAAAATTCTGAGACTAAAGTTCCGTACCACTCATCTAAAGAGCGTACTGTCTTCTAAAACACATTAATAGAAACAGATTGATTTCAAATGACCAGTGTAACATTCTGTAAATGGGATGTTAGTGCTTATTGCTATTTGAGATATTTTAGCCCCAAATATAATAGATAAACACAATAAATTACCTTTCTGCCTGCAGAATTAAACTAACAGTTCCTTCTTTGAGGTCAAATATAAGTGGTGTATTCCAGTTCTTTGTACTAAAAGACAAATAAAATAGATATTTATTAACATCTAACATGCCAAATACTTTTTGATAAGTAGATAGGTACTCATTTAAAATACAGTTCTTTAGTTCCTTGGTAATTGTATACACACTTCCATTACAGTACTTGGTGCACTATTCTGAAACGATTTATTTACATGTGTGTATTCCTGACTAAAAGGAATACTCTGTGCCTGCAGCAACTAGCCCATACTAGACATTCAATAAACGTCTGTGATATGTTAATTGAGGAATCCTAAGAATAAATTCCAGTTCTGCTGTTTTATTAGCTCTGTGACTTTGGGTAAGTCATCTAATATTTCTCATCTGAAAAACAGTAGCAGCATGGCATAGTGAAAAGAGGATAATTTTCTTCAAGACAGGTCTGGATTAGACATAGTTTCACCAGCTCCCAGCCACATGATATTAACAAGTTAAACGCCCGCAGAGTGGTTCCTTTTCCTGCCATTAATCAGCTGTTCCTAAGCTCTGGGTTTTAAATCAAATTACACTAAATTCGTTAGAACCGTGAGTAAAGCAAGAGTAAACACTACCTCAGAGAATGCATTTCCTCTTATAAAGTGTTATTAGCCTCTGATGCACAGACTTTTTATTAGATCTGTTTTTGCTGTTCATTGTTCACTTTTACATCTTGGCTTTGAAGTAAGTTCAGGAAAGCTTGGGTTTTGTAAAAGTTAAATTTAAAGCAAACAGTGTTGATGTAAAATCTCAAAAATAAACTGCCCATCACTGACAAAACTCTGGAGTTTTAAATAAATGAAAGGTGCTTACGAGAACACGTAACACTGAAGAGATGTTGAAACAACCAAGTGCGCGTAGTTCAAAGATGCTTTGATGACTCTATCCCGGAATTCCAGTAAATCCACTGCATCATTAAGGACATTACGAACCTAAACAAGTGAGATTAAACAACATTAAATCATACTAGAATTCTAATTACATAAGTTAGCAAGAGTTTGAAACAAAAAGGTACCGTGTATAACTGCTTACCTAATCGGAGTATAAAAAAGAAGAATTCAGTAAGAACTAAGCATAAGATGGGACACTTAGGTATAAAAATCGATCAGTAAGGCACAGAAAATCTCATAGAAATAAGTAGGAAAAGACCTACAGACATTTCTAACCTGCAAGAGAAACTGACACAGCAATGGAGTGACAGTAGGAAAAACATTCTAACACTGAGATATAGTCACAGAAAGGCGGTATATCGGTACATAGAAATTGGTGTCTGCCCAAAACAGTAACAGTATACTTTAAAATTTAAGTTCTAAAAAAAACCCCACATAATTGCTTTGAAAATCAAAAGTGGAGTAGGAGATATTGGCGAACAAACAAATCGCACAGTGAAGAAGCCAAGCTGCACACAGGGAAAAGGTAGTTCCATACACAAAAGCACAGAGGTGACATGGAAGAAAGCTAAGCAGGGACCAAGGGTGATGTGCCTAGCGTAGTCAAAACTGTCATAAAATTGTTTGTGAGGGTTTTAGCCTTTGGTAGTATGGGCCAAAAATCCTGAAGTTGATGAATAAAGTACAAAACCTTAAGAAAAATATTGGGCAAGTTAAGTTTACTTAATCTCTGTTTAATAGCAGAATGGGTACAGCTATATATTAAGAGGTGAAAAACTGAAAACAAAAATGTAATTATGCCTGCCTGCTAACATTTCTTTCTTTCTTTTTTTTTGAGACAGAGTCTCACTCTGTTGCCCTGGGTAGAGTGCCGTGGCTTCATCACAGCTCACAGCAACTTCAAGCTCCTTGGGCTCAACTGATCCTCTTGCTTCAGCCTCTCAAGTAGCTGGGACTGCAGACACCTGCCATTTTTAAAGAGATGGGGTCTCGCTCTTGCTCACGCTGGTCTCCAACTCCTGAGCTCAGGCAATCCACCCACTTCAGCCTCCCAGAGTGTTAGGATTACAGACGTGAGCCAACACACTCCATGTTCCAGCTAGTATTTCTTCCTTTTTTTTTTTTTTATTAGACAGTCTTACTTTGTCGCCCTAGGTAGAGTGCCATGTTGTCACAGCTCTCAGCAACCTCCAACTCTTGGGCTTAAGTGATTTTCTTGCCTCATTCTCCTAGGTAGCTGAGACTACAGGTCTCTGCCAAAACACCCGGCTATTTTTTATTGTAGTTGTCATTGTTGTTTAGTTGGCCTGGGCCAGATTTGAACCTCCCAGCCTTGGTGTATGTGGCTGGCACCATAACCACTGTGCTATGGGTGCTGAGCCCCAGCTAATATTTCTTTAAATGCTCCTCAAAATATCATTTTTCTAAAGACAATGTGACAATTACAGCATTAATGCATAATGAAAGATTATAGAAAGAAAGATAGGAAGATAAAGTCAAACTCCTTTTTAAAAATATTTCGGATTGTATGAGGGCTTGGGTTACTTTATTTTTGCTTCTAAGGTAAAGTTCAAGTTGTAGTTCAGCCCTTCACCCTATACCCTGACTTTGTGCATACTGGTTGAGAACTTGCCAATCCCACTCCTGCCTCCCATTTCCCCTTCCTTCCTCCCCCTTCCCTTCACTACAATATACTTGTGTTTTTCTTTCATGTGGGCATGTAGCTGTTTATCTCCTGGTTTCATATTAGTATTGAGTACATTGGATACTTGCTTTTCCATTCGTGTGATATTTTACTAAGAATAATGTGTTTCAACTCCATCCAGGTAAATATAAAAGACATAAAACCTCCATCCTTTTTTATGGCTGAACAGTAAGTACTTCATGGTATACACATATCACAGTTGATTAATCTATTCATGAGTTGATGGGCACTTGGGTTGATTTCACGTCTTGGCAATTGTTAATTGAGCTGCAATAAACATTCTAGTGCAAATGTCCTTGTGGTAAATGATTTTTTTTTCTTCTGAGTAGATACCTAAAATGGGATTGTGGAATCAAATGGAAGGTCCACTTTTAGTTCTTTTGAGAATTCTCCATCCGTCTTTCCATAGAGGTTGTATTAGCTTGAAATCCCACCAGCAGTGTAAAGGTGTTCCCTTCTCTGCACATCCATGCAGCATCTGCATCTCTGGGCTTTTGTGATATGGGCTGTTCTCACCGGGGTTAGGTGATATCTCAGAGTTTTGATTTCCATTTCTCTGATCATTTAGGGACAATGAGCATTTTTTCATGTGTTTGTTGACCATTCATCTATCTTCTTCAAAGAAGTTTCTGTTCATGTCTCTTGCCCACTTATAAATGGGGTTGTTTGTTCTTTTCTTGTTGATTAATTTGAATTCTCTGTAGAGTCTAGTTATCAGATTTTTGTCAGATTCATAGCATGCAAATAATCTTCTCTCATTTTGAAGGCTGTCTGTTTGCTTTAGTTGTTACACCCTTAGCTGTGCAGAAGCTTTTTAACTTGATCATGTCCCATTCTTCAAAGTATTTATTCTTACCAGGCATTGCCATGGTCTTAATGTTTGTATCCTCAAAATTCATATGCTGAAACTTAATCACCGAAGTAATGATATTAGCAGATGGGGGTTTGGGAGGTAATTAGGTCACGAGGGCTCTGCCCTTATAAGAGGCCCCAGAGAGTTGTCTTGCCCCTTCCACCAAGGGAGGATGCTATATATGAACTAGAAAGTGGGCCCTCACCAGACACTAAATCTGCCAGCACCCTGGTCTTGGACTTCCCAGCCTCCAATATTGTGAGAAATAAATTTCTGTTGTCATAAGCTATGGAAATTATGGCATTTTGTTACAGCAGTCCAAACAGCCTAAGACGGGTACATCATATTTTTACTATCATTTCCCCAACTCCCATTCCCACCAAAATATTATTACCATGACAAGAGACAGCAAAATTCCACACATGCCTGCATACTCTTTGACCAGCATTCTCATTTCTAAAATTCTATCCCAAAGATAGACAAGCAAAACTATGAAATAATATACAAATAGGCGATTCACTACAGCACTATTGGTAATAGCAAAAACCTGGAAATAGCCAAATGTCTTTTAATAGGGGTAGGTTGACTAAATGATGGTACATTCACATAGGGGACTATTATACAACTGTAAAATGAATGAGGATGATCTATAGATGATTTCCTAGGATATACTACAAAGTAAAAAAAATACAAGATGCAGAACATCCTTGTATAGGATGCTTTTTATCTAAGAAAGGGAAAAATATAAAGGTATATAAATTTGCTTATTTTTAAAAATCAAGAAATCATAAATACCATTCAGTAACATGATTAAAATAATATTAATATTGTTATTTTTCAATTATATTTTAGAATACAGTATCCTAGAAATCAAAATTTTCTTGTCAGGGAAAAGTTGCATGTAAAAAAATCCAGTAAAACTCTACAACCTTAAATTTGAATTAGGAACCTAATGTAAATAAACTCATGAAGTGGGTTTTATCTGTCAAAACCAAAACATTTAAAAGTAATAATCTAATCAGTAGCAATGGGCACCCATAGCATCCAACTGTGGTCTCTAAATAACATTTCCCTCCAAAGGATCCAGAGCTTCTTGGAAAAATGGCTGATTCCACGTCTGAATGAGAAATGTACATAAGAATCCTAGAACATCTTTTCACACCAAAAAACAAGGAAATTAATTTAAATCATGTCAGAAGAACATGGGAGCCAGTTGGTCAAAGATGGGACAATTTGAGCACTAATAAGAATAATGGGCTTGGCACCTGTGGCTCAAGCGGCTAAGGCGCCAGCCACATACACCTAAGTGGCGGGTTCGAATCCAGCCCTGGCCCGTCAAACAACAATGACAGCTGCAACCAACAAATAGCCGGGTGTTTCAGTGGGCACCTGTGGTCCCAGCTACTTGGGAGCCTGAGGCAAGAGACTCGCTTGAGCCCAGGAGTTGGAGGTTGCAGTGAGCTGTGATGTCATGGCACTCTACCCAGGGGGACAGCTTGAGGCTCTGTCTAAAAAAAAAAAAAAAAAAGACAAGAATAATGACTATAGTGGGATGAAAAACATAAAAAATGTTAAAATCTACAAATTTGTAATGATAACATCAACAACACCAAAAAGAAACTCATTGAGCATGTTAGGAAACTAATTCATTATTTGACAACTGGTCAATAAAGAAAAATAATTCAACATTTGTCTCATCTCATGAGGGTAACCAAATGGTTGATGAGGCAAAGTCTTTTATAGAAGAATTCTTGGTAATAAATGAATGTGGAAGGAATGACAGAATTATGATATTATTTTATAACCCCCAATGAAAAACAGACACAAACAACTATCATCAAAGGCAGCTAAAAACCATTAGGGCAAAAAGGCCAATGAGAAATAATATGATAGATGAATCAGGCTCACAATGCCTTAGAACACTGATCAATCTTAACATGACTGAAAGAGGGACAAGCACACGTATGTGCCTCCTGATACGATGTGCAGGAATTGTACAGCATCACCTATAAAGTATCCTTTATATTTATCAAGACTCCAAAATCTTATTAAGTCTCTGAGCCTAATAACCAGACCATAGGAAATGCTATACACAAACATTTGAATGTAAGCATGCCACAAGGATGCAATCAACTAAACGCAGAATGTGGGGAATTCAACAGGACAAAGGCCCTAGTTTCTTTAACAAGTAAACTGTAAGTAAATAAATGAGGAGAACTTGTTTCAGACTTTTAAAGACTTGAGTTCAATTAACTAAATGCAATGTGGGACTTTATTTCCTGATACAAACAAACCTATTAAAATGCATTTAGAAAAGAATTGGAGAAATGTGATGTGTTACTGTAGAAAGACATTAGGAGACAACTGGGAAAATGTGAAATGTTATTCTGGTTAAGTTAAAATGAAAATAGTTCTTTATAGACATTTTTTAAAGAGTCTTTAAAAAGAGCAAGGCAAAGCCTAATGGCAAGATGGACACTACCACGTCTGCTTACCTCTTCAGTCAGTGGGGGGAATGGCTGCAAAGAGGGGTAGTAGTCTGATGACAGACATTTCAAAGGAGCTGGAGGTTTTCAGGAAGGAGGCTGTTATGGTGGCCACAGTGGTCTGGAATCATCAATGGGGAGTAAGGAAGACATCTCTCCCACCTTCAGACCAGTGACATGTAGCATATAGAACAAAAACACCTCAATTCAGGGAAGCTCCAGGATCAATCTGACACTTGTATCACCAACACTTCTACCTGAGCACAATATTTAGACTCCTCAGTTTGGCACAAATATAAAAATTGTTTGCACATTTCCAAAACACTCTTTTAATTCCATACATATCTGCAATCTCATACTTATCACAGTAGCTATATTTATTTGTTTTATATACGCTAGCACATTTCATCCTCACAATTATTATTAGTGCTTATCTATAAGACATAAAGTAACTAAGAATCAGAAATTCTTGAACTTTAAAAGCCACATCTGTAGACCATGATAAAGAGAAAGCGGCAGGAAAGAACAGGTAGGCTTGAGACCCCAGAAACACCTCACCCCTCCACCTATCCCCATCTAGGTACTTCCTCCTAACAAATATATCAACTATCTCTTTTGGAAAGAGTTAGCTACCCCTCCACCTGCCCCCATCTAGGCACTTCCTCCTAACAAAAGACATCAACTATCTCTTTTGGAAGTTATCCACTGGACTGTATCCTATAGGACAAGACAGACTAAGTCACTCCAGACTATTGTGTCCTACAAAAGCTGAGGTCCAGGGAAACTTGAGGGCAACGGCAACCGCAAAGTCAAAGTATAGATTTAACAATCATGACTCAACATGGTCTCTGGTTTCTGGGTTAATGAAACACAAATTAACCGAAAGCCAACTCAAAGTCTAAGGAATTGTAAAACTCTAAACCAGGCAAACAACACAATTTGTTCAGTCCCTACTGACCCCACCTCCCAACAGAAGAAAATGGGCTGCTAAAAAGCACAGCTCTCCGAAAGGGAATCCTCCCAATGCATAGGGAAGTCTTCCCAGAAAAGCAAACTAGAGCTGCCAAATGGACCAAGCAATTAACTCTACTGCTAAGAAAGACAGTTCTCAGGCTATTCCTGGCCAGCTGGATTTTAGCTAGGGATCTGGTGATCACTGTGTGTTGTTTTCCCTTTTCCAATTTTCTAAACTATTTTCACCGCAGCCACCCTGTTTTCCCTTCATCATTGTAAATTCAGAATATGGGGAAGAAGACAGGAGAGGAGAAGAATTAAAATTCACATTTGTTTATAGTTTTCTAGACCACAGACTTGGAACTAGATGTAATAACCGCAGAAGTCTAGGTTCTCTTCTTTTAGGGAGGGGATGGGTCTGTTTTCAATTGCATGTGAACAGCTACATGAGTTAAGTAGTGCACTTCTGAATTATACATATATGATAAGGGTGTGTTCTGTGTGGCAGGTAGCTTAGAAGGCAGTTCCCAATGATCTCCACCTGCTGGTATTCATATTCTTGTGTAAATCTCTCCACTTGATTGTGGACTGGACCTAGTAACTTACTTCTGGTGAGTAGAATATGGCAAAAGTGATGAGATGTCACATTGGAGCTCAGGTTATAAAAAGTAGTGACTTACATCTTGCCTGCACTCTCTCTGGTCCTTTCCACTTTCTTGCTCTAATAAATCGAGCCACCAAATTGTGAGCTGCCCTACAAAGAGGCCACAAACAAGGAATTAAAGGCAACCTCTAGTCAATAAGAAACTGAGGCCCCCCTCAGTCCAAAAGGCCTGGTAAACTGAATCCTGCCAACAACCATGTCAGACTGAAAGCAAATCCTCCCCCAGTTGAGCCTTTAGATGAAACTATTATAGCCCTGGTCAACACCTGGATTGTAGCCTTTGGGAGACTGAGAAATAGGGGATTCAGCTAAGCTTCACCTGTATTCCTGACCCACAGAAACTGAGAGATGATAAATGTTGCTATTTCAAACCACTAAGTTTAGGGGCGATTTTTTATGCAGGAATAACTAACGGATACTGTTACTTTGGCTGCTAAACAGCCAAAGGCAAAACTATAGTGCATATCTGTCATTTTTTTGTCTGTCCAAAATCAAATGGTATTTTTTCTGGTAAACATGCATTGATCTTCCGTTGGGAAACCATTCCTCCCATTATTCTTAGTGACTAAGTAGTTCAGCTTAGGCTTGTCTCATCTTACCTTCCCTCTTCCCCGACTAAATGCACTTGACCCAAGCCTGAGACTTCTGCTAGAATAACAGGGGGAAAAAAGCCTGCTCTATCTACAGAAGAACTTAAAGTTGATAGAATGTTAGCTAACAAGGCCACAAAATGGAGAGAGCCTTTCTGAAGACAAAGTTAATTATAAAGAAAATGAGAAGTGAGACAAAGAAAAGAAGGGTCCAGGAAGAGGAAGTGATTAAGTTCTGTTGACATTATTTGAGCTCTAAAACAACAATGGTGCATGTCAATCTATCTCCTGACTTCACACGAGTCGGTGAGTTTCATTTTAGCCTTCATTTTTCACTGTAAATCCATTTCAGTGGAATTTATAAAGAAAAAAACAAAAATATTTTGAAGGTACTAAGTTAAGTGTAGCAAAAGCCAACGCACACAAAAGACCCCAGGCACTAGTTGGAAGAGAAAGTGGCTTTATTCACCAGCCAGGAGACTAGGGGGACTAGTGTCCCCAAAACCGAGCCCACTGACTCAATCACTGGCCTTCCTTGTACACATTTTAGGGCTTGGGTACACGTGAAAGTCTTGTGATTCAGGGAAAAGTCAGATTGGCCCATGCCCTTGGTGCAGGGCCACCTGTCCTCAAAGAGGACAGAAGGTTAGGGAAGTTACAAAGTTACTACATACGTCCAGCACCTACCCTCTGAAGGGCATATAGATAACAGAGACATCTGCTCCAGGAGGGGTAGCAACTGGCATAGACTGCCTGGCTAATGCCTGCAGAGAGTTACTAGGACAGAGTCTAGCTCTGCTTTGCTCCCTTGCCTCATAAGAAGTCTCTGAGAACAGAGACCAAATCTGCCTTACTCACTTTCATGTTCCCCATCACTTAGCCCAATGTCTGCCAGGTAAGATCACTCAATAAATATCCATTGAATGAGTGAATAAAATCATTCTAAGAAAAAACACTGAATAGGTCCAACTTATCAAAAATTCATAACAAAAACAAAAAGTCAGTCAAATGTTTATAATCACTGAGAGATCAAAATCTCTTTAAAAAAATAAAAATAGTTTTCTAGTTCTATAGCTTTCAGACATTATTTACAAACATTGTTTTAAGTACAGAGATAATTCGGATTAGACAAGTCATTAAAAACTTCCATGGTTCATTTTATGTCACATAAAAATGCATTGAAGTTCCTTCTAACCAGATGATTTGGGGCACAATTATTGAGTACATGGCAGCCAGCTAATATAGTATTGCTAAAATAAGTGCTGTGCTAACCTTAAGTTAATTAAGTACAAAAATGCCCCAAGATAAGATAATTGCTAGGATTATTCCATTTATTATGAAAGAAAAACTCTTCTTCTTAGATACATTCTCATCTTGGGGCATTTTTGCACTTAAGGCTAGCACTTATTTTAGCAATACTATATTAGCTGGCTGCCATGCACTAAATAATGATCGTACCCCAAACCAACTGGTTAGAAGGAAATTCAATGTATTCTTTACCATGAACACGATAATGTACGTAATGTTTTAGTTCTGAGGCTTATTAGGTGAAATGTGTATTTATGTCATCATTAGATCCAACCGTTAATTTTCAGGAAGTACAGAAGACTGGAGCAGGTCAGACCACACCACGGGAGTATAATCAGCAGAGTCCAGACTGTGAGAAACTCTACTGGACAAATAATTTGGTTTCTTCAACAAATAAACTGCAAGGGGAAAATACAGAGATTGAAGGAAAACTTACAGACTAAAACAACTGCAACTATGTAAACCATTTTAAATCTTGTTTCAAACAAACAAACTTTTAAAAATTGTGACATGTAGGAGACAACTGGAAATTTGAACATTTAGTGATGTTTCATAATGTTTAGGAATTGTCATTGTCCTTTAGGTATGATAATAGTATTGTGGTTATATTATAACAAAGACTCCTACCTTTTAGCTCTATATGCTAAAATTTTTACTGATAAAAGATGTCTGAATTTCCTTCAAAATAATCAGTGCAGAGGGAAAGTAGATATGGGCAGGCTTGATCAAAAATTGACAGTTATTGGGGCTGGAGGATGAATCACTGTATTACTCTGTATATGTTATAAATTCTCCAAATAAAAAATTTTTAAATGTAAAATAAGTAAACAGAATAAAGAAAAAGTATAATGTACCTAATATTATGAATCTGGTGACATTATCCGAATTTAAAAAAACCTAGATACTTGTACTAACAGAGTATTTGAATAAACCTGCCAAGAAATCACCTGACACATGCTTCTAAATTTTTACAGTAATTACAAAAATGTGCATTATGAATAGTGAAGATAGAGGTAATTGCTACGAAGAGGAGGAAGAAAGGGGGAGTCCCCTTTCTCTGGGAGAGGATTTGCATTAGCACATGGTCTTTAGCATCCTTTTCTGATTTGTAATGTATCTGCTGAGCATTTAATCTATGCAAGGTGCTGGTCTAGAGGCCCCATAGGAGAGACAAGAGGAGCAACGAGGGTACCTGTACCCTTAAGAAGTTCACAAGTTAGTACACCCCTCTCACTGATGTTCTCTGATCTATAAAACATTTCCCCCATCTCCCATTGCCACATCCCAACCTTCTCATATTGATCTAGAAAGTATTTCACTTCAAAAATTACCTGGTTCTCTTCTGATGGGATTGAGGATACACTATCCTAAAATATGGTAGCATGGCATGTTGACTATTTTAAGCTAAAGGGATTTAAGAAAACAGAAGCAGGAAGGTCACTCTGGCCTTCTGCTGCCCTTCTCCCCTAATGCAGGTCATAAAACCTAGGAAGAATTTTTTAATCTTTCTCTTAACTAAGTAATAAAACTCTCCTATAAAAGGTGCCCTCCCCATACCTGGAGGAAAAGAACATGCTTATCTCTGAAGATGCGGGGACACAGAAGAGTCTAAACAGGTCTTGCTAAATTTCTCCCAGCCTGTTATCATTAGATTACACCTTTTTTGCCCTATCACATTTCTCCACAATTGTCCACTCCTCATCAAACCCATTATAAAAGTACACAGGTTTAACTCTTCCTTGGGGTCTTCATTTCCTTATGAAGGCTCCTGTGGCATATAAAACTTAATTAAATCAATTTGTATGTTTTTTTCTTGCCCTGCAATCTGTCTTTTGTTACAGCCATGAACCTATACTTCCCAACTCCCAATAAGAACTTCCTACACATTTAAAATTTAAAATTTTCCCATTTTAAATTATCTTAGGTAATTCTCAAAAAAAATAGTTTTTAAGTTAAGTTAAAGAAATTCACCCCATTATAAATAAGTAAAACAAGTAAAACTTGTCAGTAACTAGCAGGTCAGCCTGCCTGAGAGTCAGCTCCATGACTTACTTAAATCTAATGTGCTCCTACTTGTCACAGCTTATTCTATCCTTTCTTAAATGAATATATTTTCTTTCTTTTTCTTTTTTTTTTTTTGAGACAGAACCTCAAGCTATCCCCCTGGGTAGAGTGCCGTGGCTTCATAGCTCACAGCAACCTCCAACTCCTGGGCTCAAGCGAGTCTCCTGCCTCCGCCTCCCAAGTAGCTGGGACCACAGGCGCCCGCCACAACGCCTGGCTATTTTTTGGTTGCAGCCTCAGTGTTGTTTTGGCGGGTCTGGGCTGGATTCGAACCCGCCACCTTAGGTGTATGTGGCTGGCGCCTTAGCCACTTGAGCCACAGGGGGCCGAGCCGAATCCATATATTTTCAAAGTGCTTCAAATTTCACTTACCCTGTCCTAAACCCACACCTGAAGTATCTTTGGGTATTCAGGTTCCATTCCAGTGAAAAGTTCTTGTCTTACATTATGAAAAAGTGACTAATGGTATAGTTAAAATACTTTTAATGTGAGTGAATTTTTATAAACTTAACTAAATATAATTAATAAAGATAACTCCATGCTCTGTATAATGAACTAATGTGAGAAGCAGCAGGTTTAAACAAACTTGGAACATAATCATACCTGCATAGTCCTTCTTTTAGTTAGCGTAACTTGAAAATTTTTCCACTCCCAACGTTGCTCCACCACGTGTGCAAAAACAACATGCCCATTTCCACAGGCTCCTGCAATCTGAGTGCCATCAACCGACCATGCGATATTAAATATGCTGCCAGTGTTGGGTTTTTCTAAAGTATATGACCACTGGGGAAGAATAAAAAAAGAAAAATTGATTTATTGATAAAAAAGTTAAAGAAATTAAAAATCAGGTATATAATAATTAAGATAATTTTTTTAAAAAGTATCTGTATCTGTGTTTTGGAATTATTAATAAATTTTCTTAATAAATTACAGTGTATCGAATAGAATTATTTAATTTAATCATTTAATTTACAGAAGACATGGACATAATTCTTTAAGTACAAGGTAGATAGAATAACATAACAGTGTATAATATCTTTCAAGAACTTCTAAAACCTTTTACAAGTTTATTTATATATTTTATAAATATATATATTTAATCATTTTAATTTACATTATTACTTTTAAGAAATAATACTGCACAGGTAAACACAAAGTTTCTGTAGAAAAAAAAAATAAAGACCTCTATCTTACTTTTAATTCTTTTTTTTTTTTTTTTTTAGACGGAGCCTCAAGCTATCCCCCCACCCCCGGGTAGAGTGCCACGGCATCACAGCTCATAGCAACCTCTAACTCCTGGGCTCAAGCGAGTCTCCTGCCTCCGCCTCCCAAGTAGCTGGGACCACAGGCGCCCACCACAACGCCCGGCCATTTTTTGGTTGCAGCCATCATTGTTGTTTGGTGGGCCCGGGTTGGGGATTAGAACCCGCCACCTTAGGTGTACATGGCTGGCGCCTTAGCCAATTGAGCCACAGGCGCCGAGCCACCTGGTATTATTTAAAGGTCAGTCTGGGGACAGTTGGTAGTTCCTGGTCTGTTTCCCAGGGAGTTAGCCAAGTAAGAAACTGGGAATGAACTAGAAGCAAGAAATCAGTTAGTACTTTCTCATTTATCTTGGGAGTGAACTAGACTTATTTCATTTCATTTGAAAGCTTGCAGTCCGGGAATTTGCTAGTAGTTAACTGTCATTTTTCCATTATAGCCTAGACCCAACACCTTTCTGTCTTAGCCTAGGCCCATTAGGCCTGTCAATGTATAACCATAATTTTCATCAAGTAATTAACACTTTGAGCTCTACAAAAGTAACCTATATGCCTCTTTATAATTACAAATCCCTCCTCCTACAGAGATAAGCATGATCTTTCTTCTGTGGTAACAGGTTACTCACGTTTCTTTCTTTCTTTCTTTTTTTTTCTACTTCATCTAGATACCCCTAATATTAAAATTAGAAAAAAAATTATTATAAAGGAAAATTACAAACATGTTTTACTCATAAATGAAGATGCAATATCTTAAACAACATATTAACAAGTTGAATTAAAATTTAACGTTTAAGTAATGCACTTTGGTCAAAAAATCCAATTTATGTGCAAATTAGTCAGTATTTTGCAGCATTTGTATTAACCTGGATTGATGTGGAACACATTATTCTTAGTGAAGCATCACAGGAATGGAGAAGTATGAATCCTATGTATTCAACTTTGATATGAGGACAATTAATGACTATTAATGACACGGTGGGGCATGAGGGAAGGGGAGAGCAGACAGAGAAGGAGGGAGGTGGTGAGGGAAAGAAAAAAAAAAGAAAAGAAAAGAAAAGAATGACTGGCTCGGCACCTGTGGCTCAAGCCACTAAGGCGCCAGCCACATACACCTAAGGTAGCGGTTCGAATCCCCAGCTGGGGCCTGCCAAACAACAATGATGGCTGCAACCAAAAAATGGCCGGGCGTTGTGGTGGGCACCTGTGGTCCCAGCTACTTGGGAGGCTGAGGCAGGAGACTCGCTTGAGCCCAGGAGTTGGAG
>CAUYQV010156582.1:0-11521 GCA_963574575.1 Galagoides demidoff | reverse complement strand
TGAGGTTGCTGTGAACTATGATGACACCATAGCACACACTACCCAGGGGGACAGAGTGAGACTCTGTCTAAAAAAACAAAAAAGGAAGAAAAGAAAAAGAAAACATTAAATGAATGAAAAGTTAAGGTGCCTTGAAAGTCTTGTGATTATCCTCTTGGTTAAGTGAATTGCTATTATTTTACAATAACCTGTGATTCTGTTTCGATCAAATGTTTTGAGCCTTTTAACACCTTTGACAAATGTCCACTAAATCTAGGCAATTTGAATGTGTAGCTACCTGTAAGCTTTTGTTTTCCTGTCATTATAGGAACTAGACAGGACTTACAACTTTTTGTTTTATAATATTGTTTGCTCACTCTGATTCAACAGTCTCTAAATCCTTAGTTCAACTGGTTTTTAACAAATGTTTATGTTTTGTATAGGAAATTCCTACAAGGCTGACAGTAGCTTGATGTTATAAGTTAATCTTATAACCTTGCTTTTGGCATTTAGTTTCTTTTACGCATATGTTGCTTAAAAGGTTTTAAAGTTTGATAAATGCCTGTCCACCTCCATTCTCATCTTCCCTAGAACAGTTAATTGGCTATAAGTCTTTTGACTTTAAGTCCTTTGGCCATAGGGTCTCACCTAAGGATAGGATGGAATAGAGGCAGGTAATAGCCACACCACTCCAGCAGTGATGGGGCAAAACCAAAGTTTGGCCATTGATGTTGCCTCTGGAAAATCTCAGCCAAAAGGGTGTAAATGTAAACTGAAATAAATGCCTAGGCATCTCTCCCACCCCCTAGGGGACCCCAAGGACAAAACCTCAAAACTGAGCTCCAGGCCACGAAGGGAAAGAAGGTTGGACATGCCTCATTAGTTTATTCCCACTATAGAGGCCAAACAGAATAAACATCTGGAACCCACAAATACTAGTTTATTCAAGATCTAAAGGCAATAAACTAAATAGTGGCATATAGTCTTCCTATAATACCTAACCTTATAGTCTCCTTACCACCTTATCTGGAAATTTTGCCTGATTTTCAGTAATATATGTGAAGGCTGTTTTCTTTGGCATTCCTCTTGCTCCTGAATCCTAAGTACTATTTGCTTTTGAATGGGAAGACTTAAAGTCTAAAGCCAAATGCCAACACTGCTGGACTGGTACTTCTTCAGGGGATTAAAACAAAAGCTCCTAAACAATTGTTGGAAAATTCTGGCCAGAGACTTGAGGGAAATAGTTTTAGGCAACGAAATGATTTTATAGTATGTAGACAATACTCTGCTAGCCAATGAGACTGAACCTGAATCAAGGCAACAGGCTGTCATTGTATAAAATTTACTAGCTGACGAAGGACATAAATCATTTCAGAAAAAGCTCCTATCTCACTTCCCACTGTCAAAATACTTGGGGTTTCAATTGTCCCTTGAAACTTAGAACCTCCTTCCAGAATGGAGAGAGGCTGTAAATCAAAACAGCAGTCCATACCACCCATAAGCAGTTGTGAGGATTCTTGGGTATGGCCAGGATTTCCTGGATTTAGATTGCTAACTTCAGGCTAACAGCAAACCCCCTCTTTAAAGTCTAAAAGGGGGAAGAAAAAGAACTGCTTACTTGGACCAAAAATGCCACAAGGCTTTCTTGACTATTAAAAATAACTGTCGTAGGGTGGTGCTTGTGGCTCAGTGGGTAGGGCACCGGCCCCATATACGGAGGGTGGAGGGTTCAGGCCCAGCCCCGGCCAAACCGCAACAACAACTACAACAACAACAAAATAGCCCAGGTGCTGTGGCGGGCACCTGTGATCCCAGCTGCTTGGGAGGCTGAGGCAAGAGAGTCACCTAGGCCCAGGAGTTGGAGGTTACTGTGAGCTGTGTGATGCCACGGCTCTCTACCGAGGGCGATAGAATGAGACTCTGTCTCTACTAAATAAATAAATAAATGACTGTCGCAGGCTTGGCGCCCGTGGCACAGTGGTTATGGCGCCAGACACATACACAGAGGATGGCGGGTTTGAACCCAGCCCGGGGCCAACTAAACAACCGCAACAAGAAAACAGCCGGCCCTTGTGGCCTGTAGTCCCAGCTACTTGGGAGGCTAAGGCAAGAGAATCGCTTACGCCCAAGAGTTGGAGGTTGCTGTGAGCTATGACAGCACAGCACTCTACAGCGGGTGACATAGTGAGACTCTGTCTAAAAAAAAAAAAAAAAAAATGACTGTCCCTGCCTTGGGCCCCCTAGACTTACATAAGCCTTTTGATTTGTTAATTCACAAAACTCAAGGAACTGGACTCAGATTATTGACACAAACTTTGCAGGATTGTAAGCAACCGGTACCATATTTCTCTGAGCAAGTGGATGTGATAACAAAAGGCTGACCCAGTTGTCTGAGAACAGAAGCTGCTACTTAGGATAGTTTATAGGAAGTTGAAAAGTTTACCTTTGGGCAAATGGTGACTATGCATTATGTATTACCCCCACTAGAACAAAAGGGGGGCTTTTGGTTTCTGGCAAGTGACCAGATGGGTAAATATCAGGCTATTTTGTGAGACAATCCTAATGTAACTCTGAAGCTGGTGTCCACCTTAAATCCAGCCACCTCGCTGCCTGTGGACTCACCTTTCCCCGGTCTATGAATACATTCAGATAATTGACCAATTGTATTCTAGTCTCCAGGATTTGACTGATAAGCCCCTGTCAGACCCAGATAAGGAGCTCTTTATGGATGGAAGCAGCAATAAAGAACAGGGACAATACAAAGCTGGGTGGTGGGTATGCTGTGGTCAATGGCCAAAAGGTAATTGAGGCACAGGCCTGACTCTTTGGGATATCTGAAAACACATACACTGTGTGCCTAGCTTGTACTTCACAGATCTTCATTTTCCTGGTAAAGCAACTCTTTAGTTAAGATCTCTCAATCTATAGCCTCTTTCGCTAACCTATCTCTTTGCTGGATCAGCTACCTAAAATTGTTTTCATGTATGACTAGGGGAATTTTAGCATGGAGATTCCATCTGGAAAACACTGGGCCAATATTTCCTGGGAGGGATCCCAGACAGGGATGGGTACTTCTTTTGATAGACTTTACTGCCTTGGTGGGGAGAGGTGGCAACTGAAGAGAATCAGAGTATTGTGGCCCCTCCTTCAAAAGCCCATGATATCTCTCAGTTGGAGAGATGGATTTGAGGCAGCTTCTCCCATTCTCCTGATAACGTCTGTCATATTAAAAATTCCTTGCTTCCTTGGCAATCCTTGGCAGATCTCATTGTCTCTTAATTGGATCGCTGTGCGAGGAGCAACTAGACCTAGACTGAAGCCCCCTTGCGATTTCAACACTTTTCTCCTAGACATAGGTTTCTGCTCAAATGCCACATTCTCAGAAAGATCTTCCTTGATCATTCTTTCTGGAAATGCTCCTTCTCTCTCTTATTTCATTACCCTGACTTAATTTTCATTACAAGAATTAGCCACTGCCTGACAAATTCTGTACTTACATTTTTGTGCTGTATGATCCCAACAGAATGTAAGCTCCTTGAGGGCAGGGTATTTTGTTTCTTTCCACATAGCTGTTTTCCTAACAGCCATAACAACGTTCTGGCACATAGTTTGGACAGAATGAGTCAATGAATAAACAAATGCAAAGTTGTGGTGAGAGACATAGCTAGACGGGTTGAGAATTCTGCTAGGGAACATGTTCAGGAGTGACAGAATTTATTTGATCTACTCAGTGTCTTTGGGGCCACTGGGAGATGACTCTTTCCCTAACAGAACCCAGAGGTCCTGCTGTCCCCTTCCCCAATTACTGACAGTCAGGGGCAGAGGCCTAGTCCGCATCAGACCTGTAGTCCACATCAGGTCTTCTGACTCTAGTCAGGTACTCCATTCCTCTTGCCCCTTGGGCGACTGTGGCCGGGTTCCCAGGCCCTCTATTAGACCTATTCTGCATTACCCAGGGAGGTACAAGGGAGTACCATGCCTAGCATGTGGTAAGCGCTTGAGAGCGCTCGCTATTGTTAAAGGTGGGTGCTGAAGAGAGGTAAATGTCAGCTTAGAAAGACCTTTTCCCATGCTTAATATTGCAGTAAGCATGCAGTCGGTTTTCGTCCTGCCTTTGTTCTCTCACGCTTTGGGGACCAGTCTGTGGCTATCAGCAACAACCAGCTGTCCCTTTTTCACACCGTCAGGGGGCGTGTGCAATGGAACGGTTCTGTCCCGGAACATACCACCGAGGGGCCCAGAGGTAGGACGGTCTACTGTGGGAGGTACCACAGGGGAGGTTCCTGAAACCCATGCACTGGAGCATCAGTCACAGTTCCCAACCGAGGCACTAATGGCTCCCTTCACTCCATCCTTACCCTCCATCTCCGTTCTCCAGACCTGGCCCATTCGAACCTGCTACAGCCATCACTTTACCCCTTCCTCTCTGCAGAGCGAATCAAGCCGGGGGACCGAGAAAGGCCAAGTTACTGGCTCCGGGACGTGAAGGGCGGGTCCTGGGCTGTGATTGGTTACCGCGGAAGTGCCCGACCAAGCCTTTTCATGGGTGCGGAGCGGTACAGATGCAGGCCACAGTCCCTGCCTCCCTCCTTACGTTCCTGGTTCCCATTGGCCGTCCTCTTGGGGCAGGCCCTATGCTTACAGACTTGAAGTTCCAGCGCCGGATGGGGGCGGGAGGGGACATGGCTTTGTAGACTAGAGTTTTTTTGGACTACTCATCGACTGACCCAGCTCGCTTTCCCAAAGGGGCTGAACATGCTACCCGGGCAGGGTTCGCCCTAGTCCCTTGCTTGTAGCCAGAGTCTGATGCTGAATCCGCGGGATGACAGGTGCTTTCCTGACGTGAGCCCTTTTAAGTCTTCTTTACCTGTAACTCAGTCACAAGACTAATCAGGCACTTTTAGCACTGCACCATTGTTCCTCCAGATACACTCAGTTACCTTCCAGGTAGCTGTCTCTGAGCGTGTTTGGCAGTTGTGTCGCTAGGTATGGCATCTCAGATACTGTTTGGGAGTATTTAATCACCTGATCAGGGCCGTTTGGGGCCCAGATTGTGTCTCAGTGGGATATTTTATCTGAGTGAATTTTGTGTGCCACGATATGACGTCTCTGGGTGTGAATTTTCTGAGCTCTTTCATCATTTGTGTCCCTGGATGTGAGATCTCTGTGTAGGCATCTGCATCGCAGAGTATGAAGTCTCTGAACCGCTTGTGATTCTGGGTCCTAAGTTGTGATTTCTGAGCTTCTGGGGTGCCCAGAATGACCTTGGGAGTCTCTGTCCAGGACGTAGGTTCTCTGATTTGTCTGAGGACTTTATCATAAGGTTATGTGATGTTTCTGAGTTATTTGAACTTCCGTATTTCTGTCTTGGGGGTCTTTGTATTAGCTTGAGAGGTGTCTCCGTGGCTTGGGGGTCTGTCTCTAGGGTGTGAGGTATCTAAACAGTGTTAATATTTTTCCCCGGAGTGAGAACATTGGTCTGTTGTGTGTGCGGGTGTTTGTCACAGTGTGGTTGGTCTGTGTTCTGTTGGAGGATCTGCGTCTCAAGCTATGAGCAGGGATCTTTGGAGTGTGTCTTAAGTTGCAAGTTCAGCGAGCTGTTCTTGGTAGAGATCTGAACTGTTTGGGGAGTCTAATGCCTCAGGAGTGAAATCTTTTACCTTTCTGGTTGTGAGGTCTCTGTGCAGCAACTGTGGGTTTTGGAACTGGGCAGACGTGATTGATTCCAAAGCCTGGAGCCCCCAAGTCCTGGTTATGCGACATTGGGCTAGTCACTTGTCTTCTTGAACTTTGATATAGAGTGTGCCAAAAAAATACTACTAATAATGTATACACATTTTAAGGAAGGAAAAAACTGTATTAAAATTGTAATACTCAAGTCATGTCTAGCTTCTGCAATTATGAGAGATACTCAAACATGACTTGTATTCACCTATCATTATCTGCTTATTCTGAGTATCACAATTTTAATAGAGTTTTTTCCTTCTTTTAAATGTGTATACATTTCTTGGCACCCTCTATATATCATAATTAATAAAATGGGACCAACGTCCATCTTGATAGGTGTCTGTATATCTTAGGAAGGTGTGTAAAGGGCTCCACTCCCAGCCATTCTTCAACAAGAATTTTCTGAGCACCTGCTATGTGCGTAAGTATTATTTTAGGGTTCTGGGGATACAACAGGACTCAAAACTAACAGCGTCCCTGATAGCTTAGAGTTGGTAAGTAAATATATAGCACATCACAGGATGGCAGGTGGTATGTAGAAAGTTACGAAAGTTACAGGGTCGGGGAAAGGGTAAGTGAGCAGGATGTCATCATTTTATTTAGGGGACACAGGGAAGTCATCCCTGAAAAAGTGATGACAGTCCAAAGACCTGGAGGAAGTGAGGAAGCAGGTCATGTGATTCTCTGGGAGGAAGAGCATTCCAGTTTGAAGGAACAGCACATCCAACAGCCTTAGGGGTGGAGGAGTAGCGCTTGGTGGGTTCCTGGACACCAAGGAATCAGGAATCCTGTGGTAGTGGCAGGGCCTCATCCCAGGTTTTGGCATGTAGCACTCATTGAAAGGTGTTTGATGTCCCCATCTCTATTTTTCCCACAACCTGTGAGGGAGGTGGGGCTATCCTATGATGCAGGTGAAGGACCTGAGGCTCAGAGAAGTAACCTACTGCATCATGGGAGGCAGAGGGCTTGAGCCCCACAGCTAGAGGGAGGATGCCATCCACACGGAATGTCAGCCAACCAGCCAGTGTAAAGTATAAATTATACTACAGGAACCATGGCCATCATAACATCTCTACTTTTGATGAAGAGCAGGACTTCAGGAATGAGAAAGGAATCGGGGTGGAAGAGAGAGGGGAAAAGGGGAAACTGTGAGGAAAAACAATCTGACTGGGAGGGAACACTGAGGACTTCTGGGATGATGATGGGCCCCGAACTTTATGGTTGTTTCCTGAATGTGCAACTTTATTAATTGTAATTAAAAGGTACATCTGTGTTTTATACACTCCCAGGGAAAAAAGCCCACAAGTGAAATAACGTGCAGTGAGAAGTGGGAGCAGCATGACTGTCTGTGACTCCCACACAGGCTCTTGCTCCACCCCCAACCGTCTCCTGGCCTAGACCCCGAAGTGTAAGTGGCCTACTTCCTTCAGAATTTCCCTGGGCTCTTGGTCTTGTATTCTAGCCTGGAAGCTACAGAGGCTCCCCCAGCTCTGTTTGTGGAGATCGTCTTGTGGGGAATCATTGATCCTGTGTCTCCTGACACCAACCATGGAACAGGGACAGCTATCTGTCATGGGATGGGCAGGACCTCTCCATTTTGTCCTCAGATGTTGGGGTGCATCTATCTTTGGGCCTCATTCACATCTTCAATAGCCGAGGACACATGCACTTTGGAGCCTGGCAGACCTCAGTTGAAAGCCCGGAACTCCAAGCGCTGGTTGTTGTGACCTCGAGCAAGACACCTGTCCTCTCAGTTCCCCATTTATAAAAGGGAGCTATAGCCCACTGGGCCTGGTAGGTGTGGGCCCTGGGGAAAACATACGATACGTCCCTTGCCTGAGCCCACGTTTGATGGATCTAGTGGTTGAGGCAGTGCTGCTGGGTGGGCAGGAGCAGGGACTGGGGTGACACAGGCCGGGACCAGACTGCCCCCCTGCCACACAGTGGGCAAGTGACTTTAGCTCTCTGTGACCTCTCCGCTTATCTGTCATCGGGGTAATCGCCTCCACTCCTTGCAGGTTTATGTGAGGGAGAAAGGAGACAACTCGTCAGTGACCAAGTGTAGCGCCTGGCACAGAGCAAGACTGAGTGCATGCTCACTGTTACCATCCTCGCTAGAATAGGTTCTAGGAATTAATGGACGAGGACATGTTTGGGGGGCCATTATTCTGCCTACCACATACACTCTCCCTTGGCAAGCCTTTGTGGTAACTGTCCCCACACTGGGACCACAGAGGTGTAGCGATGGGACTTACTCTCCAAGGGAGCAAGATGCCTGCCCTGTAGAAGAGAACAACAGACTGATTCCTGTTAGGCTATTGTGATGGTTAATTTTTGGTGTCATTTTGACTGGTTTAAGGAATACCCAAATCCCTGATAAAGCATTATTTCTAGATATGTCCGTCAGAGTGTTTCCAGGCATTTGAATCTGTGGACTGAGTAAGGAAGATCTGCCCTCAGCCAGTGTGAGCAGGCATCATCTGATCCCTCGAGGACTCAGGTAGAGCATGAAGGAAGAAGAAAGGCAAACTTACTTTCTCTTCTGGAGTAGGAACACCCATCTTCTCCTGTCCTTGGACATCAGAACTCCAGGTTTTCAGACCTTCAAACTCTAGGACTTACATCACTGGTTCCCCTGGTTCTCCAGCTTTTGGACGTGAACGGAATTACACCACTGGCTTCCCTGGGTCTCCAGCTTGCAGACAGCAGATCATGGGACTTCTCAGCCCCCAGAATCACACGAGCCAATTCCCGTAATAAATCTCCTCTTACATAGCTACATCTGTAGATATATACCCTGTTGGTTCTATTTCTCCAGATAACTCTGACTACTATGTGACTATCTACAGCAATACCATCAACATTTACCTCACAATTGCACTGTGCTAGGCACCAGCTGACCACTTAACATAAATCATGCTTTTATCGGTCCACCAGAATACCCATGGGTCTTCGATGGGCAAGGACAGTGTGTGAGCCTTCCCCAACCCAGATTCCTCCAACTGCGCGGTGGCTGCTCAACAAAAAAGAAGTCAACGATTAAATGATGGGATTTTAGGCATTAGACAGGGGGAGATGTTTGGGTGAGTGTAGGTAAGCAGGAGACAACAGGTGGGTTCTTAACACAGTGAACATCTCACCAGGCATTTAAGGAAGTGCTGGAGATGCAAGACTGGGTTCCTGTTGTCCTGGGGGAGCACATCTGCACTCAGAGCATCAGAGATGGGCCGGTGTATGTATGTTCCCCAGGTGAATGCAGCCCACCAGCTGGGCCCACGACAGCCTCAGTCCCCAATTCCATAGCCTTGTCGCTGGTTATGCCCATGGGCAGATGGCCCTGTACTAGTCCAGGTCTCCTGGTGGGAGATAGAGCCAGGGAGATGTCTGTGCTCCTTCAGTCTGCATGGAGACCTCTGGCAATTGTAGAGCCCCACACGCGACCCTCCCCATCGCCTGTAAAGCTGAATTAGGCACTGAGAAGGGGAGGGGGGAAGTTCTACTCCCCAGGGATAGGGAGGATGAGAGTAAGGAGTAGCTGGGAAAGCGGTGTCCCTGTATCAGCTCTTGATCTGTGCCATGTACCCCTACCCCGCCCCTGGCACAACACTTTAAACCCCTTCCCAGTCTCCTTCATCTGTCTCTGATTCACTCACTCACTCACAAAGGATCTACAGGTGTCCTGTTCAGGACAAATGACCTAGATGAAGCCAGGTGTCCACAGGACCTCCTGACTGCATTTGCTCAGGAGGCCGAAGCAGTGCCGTTCAGGGCAGATGGAATAGGATGTCGCCAAGCGGTCCGTGGAGGTTGTGGGATGCCTGGCCCTAGTGGCCTCTAGCACTCCTGTGAGCAGCACAGGCCCATCCTCCTGTTTCACCCGGACAGACACCCCCTCTCCACACTGAGCAGCAGCTCCTCAGCACAGGAGCAGCCGGAGCCTTAGTCAGACTGAGAGTCCCCTTGGAGGATGGCATGGCTCCCCCCAAACCTAGAATGTATCTCCACTATCATTGCCCAGAAATGGCCTCTAATGGCAGAATCTGGGGTCTTCCTTCCCCTGGAAGAGGTGCCTGTCCCAGGGTCCAGAGGGAGGGGCTAACTCACTACCCTAAATCTCATCCTCCCCCTGTACCCCCACACTTCCTTTCATTCTCTCTGTCTCACTCATGAGACTCGGTGGTACCTCACTGTGGCTCTGTTCTATCATGTGTCCTGTACGGGGTGACTTTTTGCATGTCTCTAAGGCAAGATGTCATTTCAGGGTCTGTGTCCATATTTGACCTTTTAGGAGGTCCGTGGCACAGGTCGTGAGGTCTCTGAGCTGCTTCCAGTCTTCGTCCGGGCCAGGAGGTCTCTGACCTGGGCCTCATGTCCAGAGTGAAGAGTTCTCTGGGCTTAGGTTAAGGCTCTTCCTCCCAGCGTGTGATGTATCTGATCCGTTTTAGGTGCTGTGTGTAGAATGCAAGTTATCAGTATAGTTCTCCTTCTGTATTTAAAGAAGTAGAGCTTGAGCTGCCCTGAGGGTCTGTCAAGGAAGTGACATATTTGAGTCCCTTAGGGCTCCATATCCCATAAGAGGAGGTGGCTGACTCCTTGGGGGCTTTGCCTCCTGGTGTGACCTCTCTGGCCTGGTTGCAAATCTGCATCCCAGGGATTAGGGTTGCTGATGTTTTGAGGGGTTTCCTGTGTCTCAGGTTGCAAATTCTGGGCCCTGTGGGTGTTTGTGTACCACACACTGAGGTGTGTTTTGCGTGTGTGTTGCACGTAACATGTGCCCAAGGTCTCTGTTGTTCCTGTCCCAGTCCGCTCAGGTGTTTATGTGTGTGCTTCCCAGGGGGTGTGCTCTAAGATTTTGTAGGCTTCTGGGTCTAGGGTTTGAGAACTTTGAGCTAATTGGGCTACTGTGTCACAGGTTTTGAAGTTAATAAAATGCATGTGGGTATTTTAGAATCTGATGTCTCTGATCTCGTTCATTGGATTCCTCTGAGGAGTCTGAGTTCTGTGAATTGTTCAATGTTGTGTCTACAGTCTTGACACGTATAAGGTTGCTCTTTCCTGAGTTGGTTTTTGGGTTCCATTTGTTGAGGGCATTTGGGGTTTTGTGACTCACAGTGTGAGGTCCTGGAAGTATTTGGGAGTCTGGGTCCAGGGTAGGATGTTTCAGAGCTGGTAGTGTTGTAACCCAGCCCTCCTTCCTCTGCCCACTCCTGTTCCCCAGCCCTCACCTGTTCCCCCCACCCTCTCCAGCCCATTTCCCTCCTCCTCCCTTCTCCCCCCAGAGTCGACTCCAGGAACAAGGCAAGTCCCTCCTCCCCCCTAGGGTGGCCAAGAACACGTTCCCAGGCCCCCTTCTTCCTCCTAGAGTTGCCAAGAACAAGCTTCAGGTACAAAGAAAAAAGTCCCAAGTTTCACAAAATCCCCAAGTTCTCAGTAGATGAACAATGGTGGAAAACTCACTGAGACTTGATTAATTACTGTTGTATAACCATAACCATTGTGATATAAAACGTGTCCATTGTCAACTGAAACTGTATTAATTATCGTTCCATTGCTGTATCTATGACTACCTGAGTTGTAACCCCCCTTAACCAGCCACCTTTCACTTCTGTAATATGCTTACACAAAGCCTATAAAAGGTAACTCACCCTCATACCTGGGCTGCTGACTGTCTCTCGGAGCAGCAGCCCCTCTGCAGCAGGCAAAATAAATTACCAATTAATTAACCTAAGTGGGGGTCCGAGTCTATTTTTCCAGGTCCCCTAAGTTATTTCATTAGAAGTGCGTCCCACAGTGAGGTCTGGTCTGTCTTTGGTTC
>CAUYQV010156581.1:0-24092 GCA_963574575.1 Galagoides demidoff | reverse complement strand
AAGCTATCCCCCTGGGTAGAGTGCCATGGCATCACAGCTCATAGCAACCTCCAACTCCTAGGCTCAAGCTAGTCTCCTGCCTCAGCCTCCCAAGTAGCTGGGACCACAGGCGCCTGCCACAACGCCTGGCCATTTTTTGGTTGCAGCCGTCGTTGTTGTTTGGCAGACCCGGGCTGGGGATTCGAACCCGCCACCTTGGGTGTATGTGGCTGGCGCCTTAGCTGCTTGAGCCACAGGCACAGAGCCTGGTTTTTATTTCTTATTTGATATCCCCTACCCACTCCTCAAAGAGGGCACCACTCATCCTTATGCATTTGTTTGCGCTCCGAGTGACAGTGACGAGGTGGTCTTCTGTGGTCAACCTTCAGGTTCTTCAGTGTGTGTGTGGCTTTGCTGATTTACCAGTCACCAAGGGCTTTAGTTTCTCTATGGTTGAGCTAGTGTAAAGCAGGATTGTGATATGTTCTTTGGAAGGTTTTCTGCTCTTAAATTTGTCATCCTTCATGATGAGGCCTTTGCCAGGCATCTCCTTAAAAAAGAGTCCTCATAGGTCAGTGTTAAAAATGTCGTCATCTTTGAGAAAGTCCAGGAACTTTTTGATGAATTCTTTATAATGTCTACTGGAACATCATTGGATTTATCACATGAGACTTTTGGGAGATCTAGTGTTGCAGTTTAAATTTCTCAAGCTTAACTACCTGATGCTTGGAAATCTACTTCTGCCACCCTGAATTCCTGGGTGTGATTTTTTTTTTTTTGCCAGGACTGGATTTGAACCCACCACCTGTGGCATATGGGACTGGTGCCCTACTTCTTGAGCCACTGGTGCCACCCCGAACCCTTTTTTTTTTTTTTTGAGACAGAATTTAACTTTGTCACCCTTGGTAGAGTGCTTGATATAATAGCTCACAGCAACCTCCAACTCTTGGGAACAAGCAATTCTCTTGCCTCAGCCTCCCAAGTTCCTGGGACTGCAGGCACCTGTCACAATGCCCTGCCTTTTTTTTTTTTTTTTTTTTCACAGTTTTTGGCCGGGGCTGGGTTTGAACCCTCCACCTCCAGCATATGGGGCCAGCACCCCACTCCTTTGAGCCACAGGCACCACTGATGCCCAGCTATTTCTTTGAGATGGGGGTTTCGCTCTTGCTTAGGCTGGTCTGGAACTAGTGAGCTCAGGTCAGTCCACCCGCCTTGGCCTCCCAGAGTACTAGGATTACAGGTGTAAGCCACCTGCCCGGCCCTGTGTGAATTTTTTTAGCATCTTCTTGGGTCATCGGCCCAGAGATTTGTATGTTTACTGCCGTCATTTGTTTGAACCAGCTTAATGTGGCTTCTTTGACTTCATTGAGGAAAGTTTTCCTTATTTTCCACCGTAGGCCTCTGCTTTCCTTACCATATCTTACCAAGTACTCAAGTTTGCATTTTTGGATGTTACTAACTGTGGTCTTGCTAAAACTAAAATGTCCTACCTACTTTCTTTGGCTAGAAGATCAAACTTTTCCTTCAGTGTCGGTCAGCTGTTTGAGTTCTTTCCTTTGGGCCATCATGTCTCAGTTAACTGTAAAATTTTTTAGTAATTGTAGAATGTACCTATTCAGTAATTGTAGAATGTACTAAGTTCAGACCAGGCCTTTATGTTGAAAAAATCTTCTGCAATAGGTAATAGACAATAGGACTTTAGGCCTTATCTAACATGGGGTGATAATAAAACATGAAAAAGGAATTTATATGCAAGAAAAAAATAATACAACTAGGGGTAAAATTCACATCTTCTATACTGGGGCTGTAGAGTAGACTCAACTGATCAAGTTAGGGTAAATTATTACTGTGTGCCACAGTCCAAGTGGTCAAAGAAGCAACTTACAAAGGTAGTTAGCATATAGACGTCAGCCTTCCATAGATATGTGGTGCATGCCCAGTTTGTGAAAATTAGGTCAACTTAAGGAGGTAGGGAAGTGGTCAACTATGGAGGTTTTACTGTATTTTTATTGTAAAATTTCAAACTATCTGCTCTGTTTCTTACACCTAAACAAATGGGTTAAGAAAGCCATTTTAAAGTCAAAGTAATTTATTTCATTTTGTTTTCAAAGGAATTTATTTTAAATTTAGTTTAAAATGTACCAGTGTTGGCTCCGCGCCTCTGGCTCAAAAAATAGCTGGGCATTGTGGCAGGCGCTTGTGGTCCCAGCTACTTGGGAGGCTGAGGCAGGAGACTCACTTGAGCCCAGGAGTTGGAGGTTGCTGTGAGCTGTGATGTCACAGCACTCTCCAGGGGCACAGCTTGAGGCTCTGTCTCAAAAAAAAAAAAAAAAAAAAAAAGGAACCAGTGTTGGCTGGGTGTGGTGGCTCATGCCTGTAATCCTAGCACTCTTGAGAAGCCAAGGCAGTGGATTGCTTGAGCTCAGGAGTTTGAGACCAGTCTGAGCAAGAGCGGGACCTCGTCTCTACTAAAAATAGAAAAACTGAGGCAAATGGATCATTTAAGCTGGAGTTGGAGGTTGCTGTGACACTTGACCAAGGGTGACAGAGACTCTGTCTCCAAAAAAATTTACAAAATTTGAACCCAAAATGAGAACTGTTTTTCCTGATACAGGCCCAAGTATTCTTTTGCATAGAATTTAGTTTAAGAAAAAAGTATGCGATTGATTACCCTTATCAAAATCTCATTAGAACATACTTATTTTTTAATGGGTATGTATGTACGCATTTAAGTATTATATATTATAGCTGTATAAACAAATATACAGATATGAATGAAATTAATGAAATGTATAATGGTATATTCAGTATAAAAGGCTACAATTTTTTTTCCAACCTAGATACTTCACTATGTAATGTGGTAATGTGGGAATTTTTGAGTTTGATCACTTTACATTACTTTAAATCACAGGTACAACTTTATTTAATTTTTTCTTAATTTATTTTTTGAGATAGGAGTCCCGTACCCGGCCACAACTTTAAAGTACTTTTTATTCCAAAGATATATGTGCTTATCATAAATTCAAATTGTGACAGAAGGTAAATCACAAGCTCAGATTTTTTTTTTTTTTTTTTGAGAAAGAGTCTTTGTCACCCTTGGTAAAGTGCTGTGGCATCACAGCTCATAGCAACCTCAAGTGATTCTCTTGCCTCAGCCTCCCAACTGACTAGCTGGGACTACAGTGCCCCCACAATGCCTGGCTATTTTTTTCTTCTTTAGAGATGAGGTATCCCTCTTGCTCAGGTTGGTCTTGAATTTATGAGGTCAGGCTATCCATCCACCTCAGCCTCCCAGAGTGCTAGGATTGTAGGCGTGAGCCACCGCACCTGGCCTTGTTTTTGTTTTTTGAGACAAGGTCTTACTCTGTTGCATAGGCTGGAGTGTACTGATGTGATTGTAGCTCACTGCAACGTCAAACTCCTGGGTTCATGCAATCCTCCTGCCTCAGCCTCCCAGGTAGCTGGGACTATAAGTGTGTGCTGTGCCTGGCTAAGTATTTAAACTTTTTTGCAGATGAGATCTCACTGTGTTGTGCAGGCTGGTCTTGAGCACATGGCCTCACGTGATCCTCTTGCCTCAGCCTACCAAAGTACTGGGATTATAGGTGTGAGCCACTGTGTCCGTCAGGAAACTTGTATTTTTTTTTCCAGATGTCTTTGGTTTGTTGATTAGACATGTGTGTGAATAGAAAAAAAATGCACACATATGTCTGTATGTTTTTTTTTTTTTTCTTTTCAGTTTTTGGCCGAGGCTGGGTTTGAACCCGCCACCTCTGGCATATGGGGACAGTGCCTTACTCCTTTGAGCCACAGGCACCACCCATGCCTGTATGTTTTTTGACAACATTGGAATTATACTGTAAGTTCTGTTTTGTTATTTAGTTTTTTTTTGGTGTAACAGCATATGTTTTACATCTTTTCATTGGTATGTCTTGATTACTAATGTAGGGGCAGTTCAGTGATGATCGAAATAAAGTGATTTTTCGATTTATTGTATTCTATTTTTCAAGAATTACTGATAATACTTAATATTTGTTATATAATTCAAATCACATGTAATTGCCAATAAATAGGAATAGCTGAAGAAAAATGAAATAGAAGTTGGATTAAAAAATTGAAACTTCTTCTGTTATCTGTTAGGGCTATTTGTGAGAATAAGGAAGTATGATCTCTTTAATGTACCTGCTGTTTTTTGCGGAGCACAGGGAGGAAGACGGGGTTGTTTTATAGCCCAGGCTGCTGGATGTAGCTCTATCATCATAGCTCACTGTAGACTCGTAAATCCTGGGCTCAAGTAATCATCCTGCCTTAACTTCCTTAGTAGCCGGGATTACAGGCACATGCCACCAAGCCTGATGAAGTTTTAAAGTTTTTTGTAGAGTCCTTGTCGTCTTCTTCTTCTTCTTCTTCTTTTTTTTTTTTTTTGAGATAGAGCCTCAAGCTGTCCTCCTGGGTAGAGTGCTGTGGCATCACAGTTCACAGCAACCTCCACCTCCTGGGCTCAGGCGAGGCTCTTGCCTCTGCCTCCCAAGTAGCTGGGACCACAGGCGCTCATCACAATGTCCAGCTATTTTTTGGTTGTAGCCATTGTTGTTTGGCGGGTCACGGGCTAGATTTGAACCTTCCAGCTCAGGTGTATGTGGCTGGTGCCTTAGCCACTTGAGCCATAGGCGCTGAGCCTATTACTATTTTTTTTTATTTTTTATTTTTTTTTTAATTTTTTGAGACGGAGCCTCAAGCTATTCCCCTGGGTAGAGTGCCATGGCATCACAGCTCACAGCAACCTCCAACTCCTGGGCTCAAGCGAGTCTCCTGCCTCCACCTCCCAAGTAGTTGGGACCACAGGTGCCCGACACAACGCCTGGCCATTTTTTTGGCTGCAGCCATCATTGTTTGGCGGGCCCGGGCTGGGGATTCGAACCCGCCACCTTAGGTGTACGTGGCTGGTGCCTTAGCCCATTGAGCCACAGGCACCAAGCCTACTATTTTTTTTTAGAGATAGAGTGCTATGGCATCACAGCTCACAGCACCCTCCAGCTCTTAGGCTTAGGCAATTCTCTTGCCTCAGCCTCCTGAGTAGCTGGGACTACAGGTACCAGCCACAATGCCTGGTTATTTTTTTGTTGCAGTTTGGCCGGGGCCGAGTTCAAACCTGCCACCCTCGGTATCGATAAATGGGGCCGGCACCCTACTCACTGAGCCACAGGTGTCGCCCTGTGTCTTATTATTGCTGAGCCTGATTTCAAACTCTTGGCCTCAAGAGATCCTCCTCCCTCAGCCTCCCAAAGTGCTATGATACTGGTGTGAGCTACCATGCTTGGCCTGTATATGAATGGTATTTTTTTTTTCCTTTGGACACAGTGTTTCTCTCTGTCACTTTGGCTAGAGTGGTAGCAGTGGCATCATAGTTCACTGTAACCTCAAACTCCTGAGCTCAAGTGGTCCTTTTACCTTAGCCTCCTGAGTAGTTAGGACTATAGGAGTGTGCCACCACATCTGTCTAAGTTTTTCTATTTTTGGTAGAGAAAGGGTCTAATTTTTGCTCAGACTGGTCTTAAACTCCTGACCTCAAGTCATCCTTCTATCTCAGCCTCCCAAAGAGCTAGGATTACATACAGGGTCTTTTAACAGTATCTTTTTCTGATATGTTTCTTGTCTATTGTAAAATACTGCATAACCTTTTGGTGACCCATTTATATCTTTTCACTTTATTGGCCAGGTGTGGTGGCTCATGCCTATAATTCTAGTACTCTGGGAGGCTGAGGCGGATAGATTGCTTAAGCTTAGGTGTTCAAGACTAGCTTGAGCAAAAATGAGACCCCATCTTTAAGAAGTAGCCGGGTGTTGTGGCAGGCGTTTGTAGTTTCAGCTACTTAGGACGCTGAGGCAAGGGGATACTTTGAACCCAAGAGTTTGAGATGGTTGTGAGCTATGATGCCATGGGACTCTACTGGGGGTGACAGAGTAAGACTCTGTCTCAAAACACACACACACACACACACACACCCCCACCCACCCACCCACCCCACCCCCCGTGGCTTAAAGGAGTAAGGCACTGGCCCCATATGCCAGACATGGCGGGTTCAAACCCAGCTCTGGCTGACACACAGACACACACACACAAAAAAAACCTCCAATAAAACAAAACAAACAAAAAAAAACAAAAACAAAATTCTTCACTAAACTGCCGACTGTAAATTGGAAATCTTGGTTCTATCTAAAAATCTTAACGATTTTTTTTTTTTTTTTTTTTTTGGAGACAAGAGTTTCACTATCACCCTCAGTACATTGCCGTGGCCAGGCACTCCAACTCTTGGGCTTAAGTGATTCTCTTGCCTCAGCCTCCCAAGTAGCTGAGACTACAAGTGCCCACTACAACACTTGGCTATTTTTTTGTTGTAGTTGTTGTTGTTTATCAGGCCAGGGCAGGATTCAAACCTGCCGGCCCCCTATTTATGTGGCCAGTGCACTAACCACTGAACTACGGGCACTGAACCTGGTCTTAATGATTTGGGAAGTCATTTAATCATTCTGAGCTCTATATTGAGTCAGTGCTGGTTTAAATCTTGGATATACCAGAAAATAACAGATTGACTTCTGGGTTTCAATGTCCTCTTGAGTAAAGAGGATTGTGTGCGTTAGTTCATAGAAAGTAGTCTTTTGGATTTGTGTGGGTTGAAATCTTCAGGGGCTTAATACAATAACAGTTTAGTCATACTGGGACTCAGGCTGGTCTGCTCTTTATTGTTTTGAGACTTCTAAGGTTGTCCTAGGCATTGATATCCATGTGGTGTTGGAGAAGCGGTGAGGGATTGCATAGAAGATTTTGGGAAAAGGCCTGGAAGCAGTAAGGAGGCCTCCTTCCCTTTCCCTCACATTTTATTGTGTAGAACTCAGTCTCAAGGGAGGGAAGGTGGGAAGTGAAGTTTAACTATATGGCCAGGAGGAAAGGGAAGTAAATATTCAGCTAGTCTTTGCCACAGGTACTCAGCACAGTGCCTGGGTGAAGATTCTAAAGTCATTAAGCATGTCGTTTCACTTTTCACCTTTCCAGGTTTGTGTTTCTGCCTGTGAATTGGGGAGTGGTGATGAGGAAGAGAACTTCTAAGAAGCATTGTTTTAGGAGAACCAAGTATTTTAGCCATGTTAACTCATTTAGTTCTTCCAAAAGTCCTCACAAGTAAAGATTCTCTTTTCTTTTTTAACATGTGAGGAAATTAAGGTTCAGAGTAAGTTAAGGAGTCAGCATGTGAACCCAGGCAGTCCCCTCTGCAGGTTCTGTGCTTTAATATTTTGATGAAAGTGCTGCTTGAAGACATCTCCACATAACTCTTTGCTTCTGGTGATGGCTTTTCTTTAATAAAAGTTGTCTTTCTGCTAAAATAATTTCTTTCAGGTTGCTGCCATCTCCTTTGTGATCTTTTTTTCTTCTTTCCATTTGCCTTGGCGTTCACTAGACTTATAGTCAATTTTTTATCCTTTTTAAGAAAACTTATCACAGAAAATTTGTTCATGTATAAATGTGTAGTGAATACATAAATAACCCTTAAGTACCATCATTTCACTTAAACCCCTTATGATACATATCCAGTCTTGTTTCCTTTGTTACTCTTACTTGTGTTAGCTTGAAACAAATTTCAGACATAATATAATGTCACTTATAAATCTATAAAGAAAACCTAATACCACCACCATACCTAAAAATAATCAATAGATAAATTCATAATATCATCAAATATTCATTGTACAGGTAAATAGTTGTCTCATTTTTTTTTTAAACACTTTGAATAAGGATCTGAATGGGGCCAACATATTATTATTAGGTGTCTCTTAGTCAATAGGCTACCACCCTCCTTTTTAATCTTGTAATTTATTTGTTGTTTTTTTTCCCTATAGATTTTCCCACAGTTTTTATTTTGCTGATTAAATTCTGAGGGTTTATCACTGATGTATTTCCAAAAGTAGTTGGAGCCAGAGGCGCTCAGTACAGGTTCAGTTCCATTGTACGTGATCACTTTTTTTACAGGTGCATCTTTCATTAGGAGGCACCCAGGATCTTCTCTTTTTATAATACCAGAAGCTGTTGATGACCATTGCTTAGATCTGTTGATTCATTAAGGGTCAATGATGCTGGGATTTTTTTTTTTTTTTTAAGAGACAGAGTCTCACTTTGTCGAGGGTGCCAAGGCATCACAGCTCACAGCAATCTCCAGCTCTTGGACTTAGGCAATTCTCTTGCCTCAGCCTCCTGAGTAGCTGGGACTACAGGCACCCACCACAACACCTGGCTTTATTTTTGTTGTAGTTTGGCTGGGGCTGGGTTTGACCCTGCCACCCTCAGTATGTGGGGCCTGTGCCCTACTCACTGAGCCACAGGTGCCACCCTGATGTTGGGATTTTTTTTATAAAGACAGAAATTTCTATCTTTTATTTGGTTGCCCAGTGTAACCATTTATATAGGGAAGGCATAATATTTATTTCTCTTTCTTTTTTTTTTAAAGCTAGCTATTGTTTTAACTTTATTTTTATTTATTTATTTTTTTTACAGCTTTGGCCGGGGCTGGGTTTGAACCCACCACCTCTGGCATATGGGGCCAGCGTCCTACTCACTGAGCCACAGGCACCACCCCTATTTCTCTTTCTTTACCAGTTTTTAGTGTCATCACTTAGTTCACTAGCATTTTCTAGCTGTGATTAATAAGTTACTAAAATTTTAATTTTCTTCTGTATCTGTCACTGGGCAAGAAAATATCTGGAAATACACAAAGGAGTCACTGGTTGGCTGGATGCCTGTTGCTCAGTGGTTAAGGTGCCGGCCACGTGGTCCAGGGCTGGTATATTAGAACACGGCCCAGGAGTTTGAGGTTACAGTGAGCTGTGATGCTGCTGCTACTACACTCTAGCCAGAGTGACAGAGAGATCTCTGTCCAAAAAAATATAAATAAATAACCATTCACATACAGGCCAAGCATGGTAGCTCACACCACTAATCCTAGCACTTTGGGAGGCTGAGGCGGGAGGATCTCTTAAGGCCAAGAGTTTGAAACTAGCCTCAGCAATAAGAAGACATAGGGCGGCACCAGTGGCTCAGTGAGTAGGGTGCCGGCTCCATGTACCGAGGGTGGTAGCTTTGAACCCGGCCTCGGCCATACTGCAACAAAAAAAAAAAAAAACCGAGGTGTTGTGGCGGATACCTATAGTCTCAGGTAGTAGGAGGCTGAGGCAAGAGAATCGCTTGAGCCTAAGAGTTAGAGGATGCTGTGAGCTGTGATGCCACCACATTCTACTGAGAGTAACAAAGTGAGATTCTGTCTCCAAAAAAAAAAAAAAATAGTCACTGGCTAGGTCAGTGCAATATAATAGCAATAGTATCACAAACTTACAGGAGAGACACTTAGCTTGAAGGTCAGGAAAGGCTTCTGGAGTAGACCGTGAGCTGAGTTTTTAAGGTTGAGTAGTGGATTGCTCCTGGTAGAGGTAGAGGTTGCTTTCCAGGCAAAGGGAGCAGCATGTGCAAAGGCTCTGAGAAATGAAAGAGTTCATAACTGAAAAGAATGATGAAAACCTCAATGAGCTTAATGCAAGAGAGTCAGTAGATAAGGCTACAGAGGCAGTTTGGGTTTTTTTTTTTTTTTGAGAGCCTCAAGCTGTCGCCCTGGGTAGAGTGCTGTGGCATCACAGCTCACAGCAACCTCCGGCTTCTGGGTTCAAGCAATTCTCCTGCCTCTGCCTCCCTAGTATCTGGGACTACAGGTGCCCGCCACAGTGTCCGGCTACTGTTTGGTTGCAGCCGTTGTTGTTTGGTGGGCCGAGGCTGGATTCGAACCTGCCAGCTCAGGTATGTGTGGCTGGCGCCTTAGTCGCTTGAGCCACAGGTGCCGAGCTGGCAGTTTTGGTTTTAAGTCTTTCTAATTCGTATGATAGTTAAGATTTATTTAAGTGTGAGGCCTGTGGGGAGAAAAGGAAAGGTTTTGTCCAAGTGAATGATGTAAGAAACAAACTGCGATGCTGCTTCTCTGGCAACACTGAGGAGAGGGACTGTGGTGGTGCCCCTTTCCTGAAGTAACTTAATACAGATGTGATTTTCATTCTTGCTGTTTTTTTTTCTGTTTTTTTGAGACAGTGTCTCAAGCTGCCACCCTGGGTGGAGTGCCATGGTTACATCATAGCTCACAGTAACCTCCAACTCTTGGGCTCAAGCGATCGTCTTGCCTTAGTTTTTTGTATTTTTAGTAGCTATAGGGTCTTGCTTTTGCTCAGGCTGGTCTTGAACCTGTGAGCTCAAGCTATCCACCCACCTTGGCCTTCCAGAGCGCTAGGATTACAGGTGTGAGGCACCAGCCTTCATTCTTGGTATTACTCCCTTACTCCTATTCTTCCCTCCCTCACCTCTGTTCATGTACACAGTGTCTGCCTCTCAGACCTCCATCTTGAATCTTAGTTCTTAATTCTTTGCAGAACTTGGGCAACTGGAAAGACTACAAAGAAGGCTGTCTAGAAAGTGACTGATGTTGAGAAGTTGCTGTTGCTGCCCTGACCACACAGTTTTGTTTTTTTTGTTTTTTGAGACGGAGCCTCAAGCTATCCCCCTGGGTAGAGTGCTATGGAATCACAGCTCACAGCAACCTCCAACTCCTGGGCTTAAGCGAGTCTCCTGCCTCTGCCTCCCAAGTAGCTGGGACCACAGGCGCCCGCCACAACGCCCGGCCATTTTTTGGTTGCAGCCATCATTGTTGTTTGGCGGGCCCAGGCTAGGGATTCGAACCCACCACCTTAGGTGTACGTGGCTGGTGCCTTAGCCGCTTGAGCCACAGGCACTGAGCCAGCCACACAGTTTTTCATGTCGTAGTAATAGGAGTGATGATGGTGAGAGTAGGTTACTAATGGGCTCTTCCCAGTAGTGCCAGGAACCATTTTCACATGTGCTGTTTTGACAGCCCTCCAAGGTAGGCTCTTTTTTTTGAGACAGAGCCTCAAGCTATCCCCCTGGGTAGAGTGTTGTGACATCACAGCTCACAGAAACCTCCAACTCCTGGGCTCAAGCGAGTCCGCCTCCCAAGTAGCTGGGACCATAGGCTTCCGCCACAACGCCCGGCTGTTTTTTTTTTGGTTGCAGCCGTCATTGTTATTTTGAAGGGCCCAGGCTGGATTCAAACCCATCACCTTAGGTGTATGTGGCTGGCGCCTTAGCCACTTGAGCCACAGGCGCCAAGCCCAAGGTAGGCTCTCTTATCCCTATTATACAGAAGAGGCAAACACCACAGGGAGAAGTTAAGTTTAAGGTGGTATTTTCTAGTAAGAAGCAGAAGATCAAACCTGAGCACTCTTGCCTCTGGATTTCATGCTCATTAACATTCTGCTACTTTGCCTTTGGCATTGAACCTATGGCACCTTTTGCATTGAACTCTGTGCTTTCTGCCCAACGTACTAGTGGCGAGACAAACTAGTCCCTGAGGTTTATATTATATAAGGACTCCCTTCCCAGACTTTACTGCCTCCCATTCTTCCCCTTAGCCTCCTGATGGTCATCAGTTTTTCCTATGGTTTTTGGTCCAGAAACTACCTCGCTTATGTCTAAGTGAGAATCCCCGATGCAGTTGTTGATAAACATTATTTGATTACTGGAAAATAAAAAGAATTCTAGCATTCCTACTAAAAGTGTTTTTCCACAGCAAACCTGAGGTTGCTTAGGTTTTGTAGATTGCTATTCAACTATAAATAGGCCTTAAATATATTTATTACATCAGAAAATTTAATATGGCTAAATTACAAATAACATAAGAAAATGAAAATATTTTTCTCTACCAATTTAAGATTACAACAGCTTAGCAAGTATATTTTATTTACCCACACACACAAATTATGTATATATGCATGTGTGGAAAACATGAAAATAGAAAATAATATGTGAAACAAGGTATATAGGCTCGGCACCTGTGGCTCAAGTGGCTGGCTAAGGCACCAGCCACATACACCTAAGGTGGCGGGTTCGAATCCAACCTGGGCCCACCAAAACCATCAGTGATGTCTGTAACCAAAAAAATAGCCGGGCGTTGTGGCGGGCGCCTGTGATCCCAGCTACTTGGGAGGCTGAGGCAAGAGAATCACTTGAGCCCAGGTGTTGGAGGTTTCTAAGGTATATGGAATTATGTTTGCATTTTTTCACTATGGCAATAACCACAATACTATCCTCTAGTATTTTAGTAACTGTAGAAGTTTTTCCCCCTGATACAGAGTCTCAAGCCCTGGTGAAGTGTTGTGGTGTCACAGCTCACAGCAACTTCAAACTCTTGGGCTTAAGAGATTCTCTCAGCCTCACAAGTAGCTGGGACTACAGGTGCCAGCCACAACACTTGGCTATTTTTTGGTTGTAGTTGTTATTGTTGTTCGGCAGGTCCAGGCTGGATTAGAACCTGCTAGCTCCGGTGTATGTGGCTGGCGCCCTAGATGTTGAGCTATAGGCGCCAAACCGGCTGCAGATCATTCTGTTGTTTAAATAAATGATTCATATGAATAGTTTTTTCTTGTTTATAAGGAAGTTTTCTCTCAGTTTTTGAGAGTTAAAAACAATACACAGATGAATATGTTTATAGCTAAAGTTTTGTACCCTTTATTGTTTACTTATTGTAAATTCTCAAGTTGAATTCCTGGGCTTAAGGGTATACACATTCTAAAGACTTTTAATATTAGCAAATATCATTTTAGGATAATTTTACCAATTTATACTCTTGCCAATAATATATGAATTTATTTGTTTACATGTCTGCTGTTTGCCAGTTCTGGGGATTGTGATTTTTTTTTTTTTTTTTTTTTTTGAGACAGAGCCTCAAGTTGTCACCTTGGGTAGAGTGCATTGACATCACTGCTCACAGCAGCCAACTTCTGGGCTTAAGAGATTCTCTTGCTTCAGCCTCCCAAGTAGCTGGGACTACAGGCACTCACCACATCTCTCGGCTATTTTTTGGTTGTAGTTGACATTGTTGTTCAGCAGGCCCAGGCTGGATTCAAACCTGCCAGCTCTGGTGTATGTGGCTGGTGCCTAAGCAGCTTGAGCTACAGGCGCCAAGCCTGATTTTTTTTTTTTAAATTTCAATAAATGTAGAGTGTACAAGTGTTTGGTTTTTTTTTTTTTTTTTTTTGGTTATATAGATGCATTATATAATGCTGAATTCAGGGCTTTATAAGTGCCTGTCACCAGAATAGTGTACATTTTACCTGATAGGTATATTTTTATCCTCCTCTTAGATAAAGTTTCCATGTCCAGTTTACCATTTTATGACCACATATTCTGCCATTTAGCTCCCACCTGTAAGTGAGAATATGTGTTTATGTGTTTTTCCATTCCTGAGGTACTTCACTTAGGATAATGGTCTCTAGTTCCATCCAAGATGCTGCAAAAGACATTACGGTATATGCATACCACATTGGCCTTATGTACTCATCAGTTGATAGGCACTTAGGTTGATTTTTTTTTTTTTTTAATCTTTGCAATTGTGACTTATGCTGCAGTGAACATTTGGGTTGAGTCCTTTAATAAGATGGGTTCTTTTCCTTTGTGTAGATACCCAGTAGTGGCATTGCTGGTAGGTTTACTTTTATTTCTTGTACGAATTTCTTTCTTTCTTCCTTCCTTCCTTCCTTCCTTCCTTCCTTCCTTCCTTCCTTCTCTTCCTTCTCTTCCTTCTCTTCCTTCTCTTCCTTTTCTTCCTTTTCTTCCTTTCTGTCTCTCTTTCTCTCTGTCTTTCTTTCCCTTGAGACAGAGTTTCACTGTGTCACCCTCTGTAGAGTACTCTGGCATCACAGCTCACAGCAACCTCAAACTCTTGGGCTTAAGCAATTCTCTTGCCTTAGCTCCCCAACTAGCTGGAACTATAGGCGCCTGCCACAACACCCAGCTATTTTTTTGTTGCTATTGTCATTGTTTTTTAGCTGACCCAGGTGGGGTTCAGTCCCACCAGCCTGGGTATATGTGGCTGGCACCCTACTCACTGAGCTACAGGCGCCACCTGTTATGTTTTTTTTTTTTTTTCTTTCTTTCTTTTTTTTTTTTTTTTTTTTGAGACAGAACCTCAAGCTGTACCCCTGGGTAGAGTGCTGTGGCATCACAGCTCACAGCAACCTCCAACTCCTGGGCTCTAGTGAGTCTCCTGCCTCAGCCTCTCAAGTAGCTGGGACCACAGGCGCCCGCCACAACGCTCAGCTATTTTTTGGTTATAGCCATCATTGTTGTTTGGTGGGCCTGGGCTGGATTCAAACCTGCCACCTTAGGTGTACATGGCTGGCACCTTAGCCACTTGAGCCACAGGTGCCGAGCCTGGAAAATATTTTAAAAGATGGTAGATTCAAAGGGTAAAATGGGTTTAGAGAGGTGAAGGGGCGAATACGGGATGTTCTAAATAAAAACAGTGACATGAGCTAAGAGAGTTATCTTTCATATTTCAAGAACTATGGATAAATCAGGTTTCTGTATAAGTTGATACTGCTATTCTGAGTTGAAAGCATGTCTTTTTCTTAATGAAGCCTTAGTTGAGTGACTCAGTTTCTCTGAGCTGGAAAAGTTGTTTGTGTCTCAGAGTAAGTCATGTTGTTGAAAAAGGCCTTGAGGGTGGTGGCTGTGGCTCAAAGGAGTAGGGTGCCGGTCCCATATGCTGGAGGTGACAGGTTCAAACCCAGCTCCAGCCAAAAAAAAAAAAAAGGCCTTGAATGGCAAGCTTTGGGAATTGGGTTTTTTTTTTTTTTTTTTTTTTTTGAGACTGAGTCTCAAGTTACCCTTGGTAGAGTGCTGTGACATCGTAGCTCACATCAACCTCAAATTCTTGGGCTTAAACGATTCTCTTGCCTCAGCCTCCTTAGTATTACTGCTGGGACTACAGGCATCTGCCATAATACCCAGGTATTTTTTGTTGTTGTTGTTATTGCATTTTTGTTATTGTTGTTTAGCAGGCCTGGGCTGAACTCAAACCCACCAGCCTCAGTGTATTTGGCTGCCACTATAACCAATTTGCTATGGGTTCTGCCAACCTTAGGGATTTTTGAGCAAGTGAAAAATACAGGGTTAGTAGGATAACTTGGGAGGGAGGGAAATACACACAGACACTCAGCTGCAGAGAAACAGTCAGATGTTTCAGATTATGGTATTGGGAATAGAAAAGGATGCATGTGTAAAGAACCGGCAGAGTATGGTGATTACCTGTTACAAGGGCTCCGTGCCTGTGGCTCAAGTGGCTAAAGCGCCAGCCACATACACCTAAGGTGGCAGGTTCAAATTCAGCTTGGACCTGCCAAAACAACAATGACAGCTGCAACCAAAAAATAGCTGGGCGTTGTGGCGGGCGCCTGTGGTCCCAGCTACTTGAGAAACTGAGGCAGGAGAGTCACTAGAGCCCAGGAGTTGGAGGTTGCTGTGAGCTGTGATGCCACGCACCCTACCCAGGGGCACAGCTTGAGGCTCTGTCTCAAAAAAAAAAAAAAAAAAAACCCAAAAAACTGTTACAAGGACCTCAGGATATCAACCCTTTCTTGAAGCTTTTAGCCTGAGTTTTGAGAGTAGATGTCAGAAGGGGAAGACAGTTCTGTTTCTAAAAGTTTGCTCTTTTTTTTTGTTTTCAACTTTTAAAGATAGGGTCTTGTTATGTAATGCTGGCTGGAGTGCAGTGGTGTCATCATAGCCTCTGCCTCCCCAAGTGCTGGGATTTACAGGTGTGAGCCGCTGTGTCTGGCCTTCTGAAAGTTATTATAAATATAGCTCATACATATATTTTAAAAACTAAATCTCAAGATTCATGATACCTTTGGATCCACTTGCCAAATTATTAAAATATTGTACATCTGAAATTATATTTTAAAGCCTCTATTGTAAAATAGAAATAGGAGAAAATGGAACTAACATTTTTTAACAGTTAGTAGGGAAGAGGGACTAAAACGTGCTGTGCCATTGGCATTTTTGGCTAGTGAATTCCTGTTATGGGGAACATTGTCCTGTGAGGTCAGTGTAGGGTGTTTAGCAGCATTCCTGGCCTCTATCTACTAGATAAGTAGCACCTCCCCCCCAAATGCTTTCAAACATTATCAAATGTCCCCTAGGGGTGGGCAAAAATTGCTTCCTCTCCCCGGTTAGAACCACCGTTCTGACTGGATCACTACCAATATATGCTTAGAACAGTGCTCAACATTGCAAAAATATTTGTTGAAAAAATGAATAAGATTTTGGCTGTGAATTATAAACAGAACAGACATGGTGACTGAGTATGCAAATTGCTTTTCAACAGAAATGGGATGTCCATTGACTAGTTCTTTCAGATCTCATTTTCTAATCTGGATTTTTAAACTGATGAGGGTATTTTTTTACTAACGTATAACTGATCCTAATGTTTCTTGTTGTAAAACTTTCAGAGCCCCTCTGATGAAGTATATTCCAATTTTTTAGCTTGGGATTCAAGGCCTTTCCATATTCTGGGTCTGTCTTACCTTTGAATACTTTTATTTGTTCCCTCTGAACATAGCTGAATTTTACTCTCACTTCTACCTGCCCCAGTCATTCTTGATACCCCTCCTTCCTTTTTATACTCTCATCCCTTTTCCATTTTCCGATCTGAAATCCTAACTGTCCATCTTGGTTGAAGTCTTTTTCTAAACTTTGATACTCTTATTTAAAAAAATTTAAAAAAATTATTTTTTATTTCAGGTTAATGTGAGGGTATAAACAACTAGGTTACAATATTTGCATATGTTAGGTAGAGTCCCTCTTGCAGTTTTGTCCCATACCTATAAGGTGTGCCAGTATCCTTACATTGTGCCCATTAAGTGGGAGCACACCAATACCCTCCCCTCCCCAGTCTCTTGTGCCCCCTCCTCTCAACTTGAAGTGAGTTTTTCCCCTATGTGGGCATGTATTAGATCATCTACTGACTTTATATTAATTAGTATTGAGTACATTAGATATTTAGTTTTCCATTCTTATGATATTTTTAAAATTTTCTTTTTTTAAAAAAATTTACATTGTATTAGGTATTCGGAACCTTCCTTTGTACCCTTTGGTCCATGTCATCTTATCCCCACTTTGTTCCTGGCCTGCAGTAACCACCACTGTACTTGTATAAGTTTGCCTTTTTTAGATTCCTTGTATATGTAAGATTATGCAATATTTACTTTTCTGTGTCTGGTTTATTTCACCTAGCATAATATCTTCCACGTTTATCTGTGTTGTTTCAAATCACAGTATTTCCATCTTTTTTTTTTTTTTTTTTTTTTTTTGATACAGAGCCTCAAGCTGTTGCCCTGGGTGGAGGGCTGTGACATCACAGCTCACAGCAACCTCCAACTCCTGGGCTCATGAGATTCTCCTGCCTCCACCTCCCAAGTAGCTGGGCCTATAGGTGCCTGCCATAACGCCCAGCTATTTTTTGGTTGCAGCTACCATTGTTGTTTGGCAGCCCCGGGCTGGATTCGAACCCGCCAGGTCAGGTATATGTGGCTGGTGCCTTAGCCACTTTAGCCACAGGCTCCAAGCCAAGAATTTCCATCTTTTTAAAGGCTGAATAGTATGCCAGTGTGTATATACCACGTTTCCTTTATCCATTCAACCACTGATGGACGTTCAAGGTGGTTGCCATGAGTAATGCTGCTCTGAACATGTAAGTGCGGATTATCTCTTCAGTAGAGTGAATTTAATCCTTTTGGATATTTAGCAGTTGTGACAGTGCTTGATAATGTGGTAATTCAGGCTTTAGTTTTGTGAGGAGCCTCCATACTGTTCTCCATAATGGCTATGCTAGTTTACATTCTCCCCCAAAATGTGTAAGAGTTTTCTTTTCTTAACATTTTTGCCAACACATATTATCTTTGCTTTTTTGGTTTTTTTTTTTTTCTCCCCAAAGACAGGGTCTCATTTTGTTACCCAATAGGACTGCAGTGGCAACTCCAACTCTTAGACTCATACTACTGCAGCCTCCAACTCTTAGGCTCATAAGTGACTCTTGCCTCAGTAGCTAGGACTTCAGGCACATGCCACTACTCTTGGCTAATTTTTTTAGTTTCTTTGATTGAGATAGGTCTCTGTTATGTTGCCCAGGCTGGTCTTGAACTTCTGGCCTCAGGTGATCCTCTTGCCACAACTTCTCAAAGGCTGAGTTTATAGGTGGGAAGCAGTTACACTTTGCTGCCCCCCCCCCCTTTCTTTGAGACAGAATCTTATTATGTCACTCTCTTTTTCACAGCTCACAGCAACCTCAAACTCTTGGGCTTAGGCGATTCTCTTGTCTTAGCCTTCCAAGTAGATAGGACTACAGGCACCCATCCCAACGCCTGGCTATTTTTTTGTTGTTGTAGTTGCAGTTTGGCTGGGGCCGGGTTCGAACCTGCCACCCTCTGTATATGGGGCTGGTGCCTTACTCCCTGAGGCACAAGTGCTCCCGTTATTAAGCATTTTTAAAATAAAATCTATTAGGCATTTGTATGTCTGCTTGTGAGAAATAAGAAATATCTATTCAAGTCCTTTTGCCTTTTTTTTTGTAGAGTCAGTCTCACTTTATTGCCCTTGGTAGAGTGCTGTGGCGTCATAGCTCATAGCAACATCCAACTCCTGGGCTTAGGAGATTCTCTTGCCTCAGCCTCCCGAGTAGCTGGGACCACAGGTGCCTGCTACAACACCTGACTATTTTTTGTTGCAGTTTGGCAGGGGCCAGGTTTGAACCTGTCACCCTTGGCATATGGGGTTGGTGCCCTACTCACTAAGCCACAGGCGCCGCCCATCCTTTCGCATGTTTAACTTAAGTGAAAGTAGAGAGACTTATATTGCAACCCTCCATGTTACTGTTTTGCATTTTCAACTATAACCCACTTACAGCAAATTAGTCCTACATTTTTATGTTTCATAATAAAACGTTTTAAAAATACCTTACTACTTGATCATGACTGTATATTTAACACATAGTATTATAGAATGTTAGTATTAACAGGACTTTTTCAACTTTGTTACCCAATGAATGAATTCCTCCTATAGAACCAGACATTCAGTTTCCCATCAAGAAGTTGGCTTTATCAGTTTCTTAAAGATAATAATGAAGTTGTCATCATCAACTGACTCTTCTTTCATGAAAGATTTCTTTATAGCATGTGATGCTGATTGATAGCACTTTACCTACAGTAGAACTTCTTTCCAAAATTGGAATCAGTCCTCTCAAACCCTGTTACTGATTTATTAACTTTTTGCAATATTTTGAATCCTTTTTTCATTTCAACAGTGTTCACAACATTTTCACCAGGAGTGGGTTCCATCTCAAGAAGCCACTTTCTTTGTGCATTTATTTGTTCATATTTTATCATGAGGTTAAAGCAGTTTTGTCACATCTTCTGGCTCCATTTCTAATTCTGGTTTTATTGCTGTTCCTGCCACGTCTGCAGTTCCTTCATCCCTTGAAGTATTGAACCCCAGAAGTCATCCATGGGGGCTGGAATCAACTTGTTTTAAATTCCTGTTAAATGTTGGTAATTTGAACCCCTTCTATGAATGTTCTTAATGGTATCTAAAATAATGAATTCTTTTTAGAAGGTTTTCAGTTTTAGTTTGCCCAGATCCATCAGAGGAATCACTATCTAAAGCATCTATGGCCTTGTGAAATATTTCCTGAATAATAACACTTGAATGTTGATCCATGGGCTGCAGAATGGTTGTTGTGTTGGCAGGCCTGAAAATGACATTTATCTTCCTTATACTTAATCCATCAGAGCTCTTGGGTGACAAGGTACATTTTTAGTGATCATTAATTTTTTTTTTTTTTTTTTAAAGACAAAGTCTTACTCTGTGCCCTAGGTAGAATGCCATTACGTCATAGCTCATAGCACCCTCAATCTCTTGGGCTCAAGTTATCCTCTTTTTCTCAGCAACCCCAGTAGCTGGGATGACAGATGCTTGCTACCATGCCTGGCTACTTTCTCTATTTTGGGTACAGATGGAGTCTCCCTTTTGCTTAGGCTGGTCTTGAACTCCAGAGGTCAGGCGATCCACCTGCCTTAACCTTCCAGAGTGCTAGGATTATAGGCATGAGTCACTGCACCTGGTGATCATTTATATTTTGAAAGGAATCTTTTATTCTGAGTGGTAGGTCTCAATAGTGGGCTTAAAATATTCAGTAAGCCATCTGGGCTTTGTCATTTTGTTTCTAGAACACATGCAAATTAGATTTAGCTTAATTCTGAAAGGTCCTAGGATTTTTTTGATGGTAAATGAGCATTGGCTAGCTCTATTAGCTCCTGGCATTAGAGTCAGCCTGTCCTTTTATAGCTTTGAGGCTGAACATTGATTTCTCTCTAGTTGTGAAAGTCCTAGGTAGATCTTCCAGTAGAAGACTGTTTAATCTACACTGAATATCTGTTGCTTAATGTAGCCATCTTCATCAATTGTAAAAGCTAAATCTTTTTTTTTTTTTTTTGAGACAGAACCTCAAGCTGTCCCACAGGGTAGAGTGCAATGGCTTCACTGCTCACAGCAACCTCCAACTCCTGGGCTCAAGCAAGTCTCCTGTCTCAGCCTCCCAAGTAGCTGGGACCACAGGCGCCTGCCACAACGCCTGGCTATTTTTTGGTTGTAGCCATCATTGTTGTTTGGTGGGCCCAGGCTGGATTCGAACTCGCCACCTTAGGTGTTTGTGGCTGGTGCCTTAGACGCCTGAGTCGTAAAAGCTAAATTTTCTGGATAATTTACTGCAGCTTCTGCATCAAGAGTTGATGCCTCATCCTGCACTTTTATGTTGTACAGACTGTATTTTTCCATAAGCCTTGTGAACTAGCTTCTGCTTGTTTCCAACTCTTCTTGTGCAGTTTCCCTAGAATTGAAGAGTTAGAGCAGTGATTTTCAACTGGTATGCCATGGCACAGTGTGCTTTGAGAGGATCTTAGGTGTGCTGCAAAAATTTTTAAAGATCATTAATTATTTGTGAAAAAAGTTCAAAGCACCGTAAGTGTATGCTTCTTTTTACTTTTTTTCATCAACATAATTTAAGTGTGCTATGGAAGTTAAACCATAGGTTCAAATGTGCAGTGAGTTAGGGCCTTGGTCTGGATTAGGTTTTGGTTTAAGGGAATATTGTGCCAGCTATTTGTGAAGGCCAATAAAACTTTTTCCATATCAGAAATAAGGCTGTTTCAGTTTATCATTCTGATAATTAATTAATTTGAGGAGGACTTTTAATTTCCTTCAAGACCCTTTCCTTTGCATTAACAACTTGGCTAATTGGTTTAATAGGCCTAGCTTTCATCCTGTTTTGGCTTTTGAACATGTCCCATTAAGCTTAAAGTCAGAGAGATGTGACCATTCTTTCACTTGAATTCTTTTTTTTTTTTTTTTTTTTTTTGAGATGGAGTCTCAAGCTATCCCCCTGGGTAGAGTGCCATGGCATCACAGCTCATAGCAACTTCCAACTCTTGGGCTCAAGTGAGCCTCCTGCCTCAGCCTCCCAAGTAGCTGGGACCACAGGCGCCCGCCACAACGCCCGGCCACTTCTTGGTTGCAGCCATCGTTGTTTGGTGGGCCTGGGCCGGGGATTTGAACCCGCCACCTTAGGTGTACGTGGCTGGCGCCTTAGCCGATTGAGCCACAGGCGCCGAGCCATGCCTGTCTATTTTTTGATTGCAGCCATCATTGTTGTTTGGTGGGCCAGGCTGGATTCGAACCCGCCAACTTAGGTGCATGTGGCTGGCTCCTTAGCCACTTGTGCCACAGGCGCCGAGCCCCAACTTATTTTTTTTAAAAGCATAGAACAAATATTACATTCCTGGGATGAACTTCATATTGGGGTTTATTGTTCTTTTTATGTTTCTCAGTTTAATTTGTTAATATATATTCTTTGTGTGTGTGTGTGTTGACTTGGAATACGAGTCTATAGTTTTGTGTCTTCTGTTTTTATCTGGTTTTGGTATCAGGATAGTATTGACCTCATTAAATGAGTGGAAAAGCATTTTCTCTTCTATTTTTGGGGAAGAGATTTTATAGAATTGGTGTCATCTTAAAGTTTTAGGTAGAATTAGGCAGTGAAAGCATCTGGGCCTGGAAATTGCTATTTCAGAAAGTTTAAACTATCAATTCAGTTTCTTTAGTATAGTTTTTAGTAAGAGTTACAGCTGTTCAGGTTACGCATTTCATATTGAGTGAGTTTTGGTTTTTGTCATTTTTGATCAATTGACTAATTGATCACTTTCATCTAAAGATGTCAGACTTAGGTGTATGGAGTTGTTCATAATTGTCATTTTAATGTCTGTGAGGTCTGTAATGAAATCCCCTCTTTCATTCTTAGTTTGTTTTCTGTTGTTATGACAAAATACCTAACACTGGATAATTTATACGGAAAAGGGATTTACTTAACGCTAGAGGTTAGCAGGAGATGGAAGGACTGATCTGGTTGGATTCTGGAGAGGGCGTTGTGCAGTGTAACAAGATAACAGAGAAGTGGAGGGGAAGCTGGTGTGTGCAAAGAAAGACCAAACATGAGAGGCAGCCTCACCTTACGGCAGCCCACTCTTGGGTAACTAATCCTATAACCACCTAACTACCTACTAAAGGCACCACCCCCCAACACTGCCACATTGGGGATCAAGCCTCAACACGACAGCTTTGTTAGGGACAAACCACATTCACATCATAGCAATTCCTGGTATTTGTAATTTGTATCTTCTGTTTTTAAAAAATTAGTTTTGCTAGTGATTTGTTTATTTTACTGATATTTCTAAAGACCTGGAATTTCAATATTTTTTTTAAAGTTGTGGTAAAATAAATGTAAGATTTACCATCTTAGTCATTTTTAAGCATACAGTTTAGTGGTTTTAAATACATTCATAGTGTGAGTGTGTCACTATCATTCATCTCATAACTTTATCTTGTAAAACTCGAAGAAAAGAAAACAACAACAACAAAGAAAACAAAACGCAAAATACCTTGTAAAACTCACTGTTTGACAACAAAAATTTTTTGTAATGATGTGCTTTGATTTTGTTGTGTATTATGTATCTGCCTGTTAAAAGTAACTCCCCAGCTGGGTGTGATGGCTTATGTCTATAATTCCTAGCACTCTAGGAGGCCAAGGGTGGAGGATGGCATGTGCTCAGGAGTTTGAGGCTAGCCTGAGCAAGAGTGAGTCCCTGTTTCTACTAAAAATAGAAAAAATTTAGCTGGGTGTTGTGGTGGGCACCCGTAGTCCTAGTTATTTGGGAGGCTGAGGCAGGTTTTGAGCCCAGGAGTTTGAAGTTGCTGTGAGTGAAGTTGATACTATGGCATTCTGGGCAACAGAGTATGACTCTGTCTCAAAAAAAAAAAAAAGCCTAAGAACTATTATTTCTTCCTTTTCTCAGCTCTGGCAACCACCATTCCACTGTTTGCCCCTCTTTTCGACACTCTCAGTACCTTATGTAAGTGGAATCATTCAGTATTTGTCTTTTTGTAATTTGTTTATTTCACTTAGAAGAGGGTTCTCAAGGTTCATTTGTGTTGTAGTATAGCATATGTCAGAATTTCCTTCCTGTTTAATTAAGGTTGTGCAATATTCCATTTTAGGTCATACCACGTTTTGCTTATTCATTGATGAGCATCTTGGTTTCTTCCACATTTTAGCTCTTGGGAATAATGATGCCCTGTAATAGCTGTAAAAATACCATTTTGAGACGAGTTTTTTTGTTTTTTCTTTTGAAAGAGTCTCACATTGTCTTCCCTAAGAGAGTGCTCTGGTGTCATAGCTCACAGAAACCTCAAACTCTTGGACTCAAAGCAATCCTCTTGCCTCAGTCTCCCAAGTAACTGGGACTAGAGCTGCCCTCCTCAATGCCTGGCTGTCTTTTTTGTTGTTGTTGTTGTTATAGTTGGCATTATTTTGCAGGCCTGGGCTGGGTTTGAACCTGCTGTATGTGTCTGGCACCCTAACCACTAAGATATGGGTACTGAGCCCAAATCCAGTTTTCCTAACTGACATTAAGTTATTCAGATTTTCTATTTCTTTTCTTTTTTTTTTTTTTTTGAGACGGAGCCTCAAGCTATCCCCCTGGGTAGAGTGCCATGGCATCACAGCTCATAGCAACCTCCAACTCCTGGGCTCAAGCGAGTCTCCTGCCTCAGCCTCCCAAGTAGCTGG
>CAUYQV010156580.1:0-54106 GCA_963574575.1 Galagoides demidoff | reverse complement strand
CTTCACTATGTGCATTTAGTGATGAGTTTTAAAGAAAACTTAGCCTTTCTCTCATTTTCCAATACAAATATAGGTCTATAGTTACAAGTAAACCAGTGATATCTAAAATACACTTCAAACAATTCATGCACTGCCTTTCTAGCAATGAATTTTTCCAAGAAAAGATGACACCAATTATTAATGCACTGGGGGTTCAACATTCAACTGTACCTACTGACCTGTCACTACTGCAAAAGACACACCTATTTTCAAATGGATTTGTAGAATACACGCGATCTGAAAAGTTCACAAACTCATCCTGGAAAAAGTGCTACATACCACGTTGCTGAATAGCACTATGGTCACCTCTGAAGTTCTCCCCTTGGGAAGCTATGCACCAATGCTAGTGCCTAGTCTACCCTTCAAACAATTTGGAAACTTTTTCTAGAATGGCCATCAGAGCTGTCATTGCATTAATTACCCTTGATGTCCTAAATGTCATAAAAATGACTTCATTTCAGTAATTCCTTTATCTTTAGGTAAAGGAAAAAATCACTGGAGGCCAGATCAGGTGAGTAGGGAGGGTTTTCCAATACAGTTTATTTGTTTATTGGGTAAAAAGGGCCTCTCAGCAAGAGCTATGTGAGCTGGTGCATTGTCATGATGCAAGAGCCATGAGCTGGTGAAAACTTCAAGTTGTTTTCATCTAACTTTTTCATGCAGCCTTTTCAGCACTTCCATATAGGGAACTTGGTTAACTGTTGGTCCAATTGGTACAAATTCATAATTGACAATCCATCAGATATTTTAAAAGGTTAGCAACATTGTTTTGACTTTCGCTTTGGACTGACAGAACTTTTTTCATCGTAGAAAACTGACTGCCTTCCATTGTGTGCTTTGATGCTTTGTGTCAGGGCTGCACTGGGTCCATCGTGTTTCATCACCAGTGATAACATGGCCCAACACACTGTCTTGCCTTTCCAGAAGGTCTTGGCAAACTTTGACTCCCCTTTGCTTGTGTTCATCAGTGAGCTCCCTCAGGACCATTTTGTACACACCTTTCTCATGCCAAGATTTTTAGTTAAGATTTTCCTAACTGTATCAATATTTCCTTAGTCTGCTATGCTTATCACAGTCAGCCAATTATTTTGACCCATAATTTGACAAATGTTTGCAATGTTTCCATCAGTTCTGCTTATTATTGGCCTCACTGACCTCCCTTCATCAGTGACACTTTCTCTCCCTCAGAAAAATGCTAAATCCATTTGTGTACTGTCACTTTCTTCATGGCATTATCCCCATAAATATGGACTAACGTGTCCCTGATTTCACTTCCACTCTTACCAAGTTTAACAAGAAATTTAATGTGTCTCACTATGGCACACAAAAACACAAACAATAACGAATGCCACTCAGCAAAACAAAACACTACCACACATCAACACGAAAACAGCTGTGAGACACAGATATACCAAAGTCACGAAACCTCACCGAGCTGTTTGTACGGTGCTGCCAATGTAAGCACATGGTGGCAAGTTTGCAAACTTAACTGTCAGACCTCACATCTCCTATATCTTAGCTCATGTCTGACATATGCTTTATACACAAAGTATTCTAAAGGAAAAAAATCATAAACAGGCAATCATGGACTTCCAACAACATTTCTGGAAGTTCACTACTAAAACTTATCCTACACATCAGGGATTTGCAAGCCTTTTCTGTAAAAGGCCATACAGTAAATATGTTAGGTTCTGTGGACCATGTAATCTTGTTGGAACTACTCAATTCTGCAGTCACAGCATGAAAAGGCCTATAGACAACATACAAATGAAAGAATGGGACTGTGTGCCAATAAAACTTTATTTATAAAACAGGCCCATGGGTCATAGTTTGCCACTGAAAATCATATTTACCAAGTCTGTTCAAATGATATCATATCTAGAATGCACTACTAAAACAGGCTGGGCATTGATGCTTACCTGTGACCCAATCGTTTCCTGGAAGCATCGGCCAAGCTGTGTCTTGGCAGCCACAGGATAGACGTGAGGAATGACCTGCTGGTGGGAATATGTGGAATGCACGGTCTGGGTCTTCTGGACAGGAAGCCCTTGGTAAGAGATTTGGGACTGGCCTGGTTGAGCTTCTTTTACCTTCTGGCCTGTTGGGCCATCAATTCTTGAAACCTGATGTATCTGAACTGATGCCTCAGGAGGGTGTTTCACATGGATATTGACTATGTTGGGAGGAAATTTCACTGAAATGAATTGGGAAGAAAACGTGTTAGTCATGAATAATTAACAGGCAAGTCAGAATGTTTAAAATACGAAACATTATATTAACACACACTCACATATTTATACACATATATATCACAGGCAGGGTAAAATATACATATAGTTAATATGTCTTTTTACTGCATAACCATCAAAATTCTTCACAATGAAATGGTACACTCAAAATAAAAATTAAACTCGAGTTTACATTTTAAAAAATAAGACTACAATTATAAAGAGAAATTAAAACTTTTAACAGTAACACATTCAGGAGATAAAAATATTCTTTTCAATGGAATTATAAAACTATGCAATCCATGCTGATTATTGCCATAAGTGGGTACACTTTATCAAATGATAATAAGAAAGACTCAAGAGTTTGATTGCTTTTTAAGTTCTCATAAAATTTCTGTTGGAGAAATTTTAGGGTTTAGAGATTTCCATTTAAAGAGGAAACCTTAGCACTCTGGGAGGTGAACTGCCTGAGCTCACGAGTTCGAGACCAGCCTGAGCAAGAGTGAGACCCTGTCTCTAAAAATAGCCAGATGTTGTGGCAGGCAAATGTAGTCCCAGCTACTGGGGAGACTGAGGAAAGAGAATCGTTTGAGCCCAAGAGTTTGAGGTTGCTGTGAGCTATCATGCCACAGCACTCTACCCAGGGTAATAAAGTGACATTCTGTCTCAAAAAAACAAAAAAGGGGAAACCCAATTTCACCAAGCACAACTCTCTTACCCTTAAATAATTAAATTAAATAAGTACAATTTTGTGCTTCTTATGACATATACACACAAATAACAAATTGTATTATTTTATTTCTGTAACAAGATTTATTTTCTACAGCTTTTAAAATCTCATCTTCTGACACAAAAATTCAGGTTTTAAGGAATAAGAGCCAATAACACTTCAATAACACTTCTCTGACCCCCTTTTAAAAATTGTGCATTTAAAAAAACACCAGGTTTAAAAGAATGAATTAGTCATAGCATTTTTGAGCTCCAAGTGACCTAGTTTATCTTCCTCTGCGAATGAACCAATCAAAGCCCTGTGAGGTTAAATGACTATTTAGACCTAAAACCCAGCACTCTCCAATTACAAAATGCATCAAAAGGTACCGGGCGATCCACTAATCTGTTAATGCTGGAAAAGCCTGACCACCAGGTTGCTCATCTTCCCAGGCCTTGCCAGAACAATGTACATGTATTAGTTCTTGGTGCTAAGAGTCACTCGAGAAGGACGAACCTTTTTCTTATTTCCTAGATACTAGTTCTCTATGGCCTAGAAAGTACTGCAGCCACACACCCAGCCCACATTCTGTCTCCACTGCCATTTCTCAGGCCACAAATCATCTATTCCTTTCTGCTTCAATACCAGTCCTGGCCATCTGTAGACACTTGGCTTCTGTGTGGGGTTGGCAGGTTAACACAGGCCTGGCAAAGGGGCAAAATGAGAAAAGCTTACCTTTGACTCCCTGCTGGTTGGTCATGGTCAGAGGCAAGGTATGTGTAGAATGAATGACATGCGTCCCCAGTGCCTTGCCTGGCTGCTGGGGATGCTGATAAACTTTGGGCACGCTGGCACCATGCACTGGGATCTGACAAAGCTTTCCTGTGAAATTTGGAGGGCACTGACATTTGTCCCTTGAACTGCACTGGCCACCATTCATACATGGAAGATGGCAAATTACTGCAAGAGAAAAGAGAGAGAGTTGGTTAGTCTCTCAAAAGCTAAGTAACAATTAGTCAACAAAACCCCCCAACACAGCCCAGTGCATCCATCATAGTCCCAGGACTTCAGAGATGGTAAGCAAAGGAGTAAACACTACGCCAAAAATAGTGTCTGGTCCTCGTTGTCTTTTCTTTCTATCTTATGTCACTTATCTCTCCAGCTTGTGACTATTCTCCCCCAATGATGAAAAGAAGACTTCATGGGAAAAGAATACATTAATATGTATGGTAGCCACAAAGAATCACTGTCTACCACAGTGCTGTTTTACCTACCTCTTGCAATCTGAAATTACTTTTGTTTTTCCGTTTAATTACTAGCTTGTTAATTGTCCTCCTAGTTTATAAACTCCTTTGGAACAAGAAGTATGTCTGGCTTACTAACCTTTAAATCCTTGGCACCTAAAAAAGGGCTGGGATGGATGGACATTGGATAAATATTTACTTAAGGAATAAATAAACAAATGAGAGCGATAAAAAGATGACTAAAGATAACGGTGGCATTACGTATTATATACCTTCAAATAACTACAAGGAAGATCGTGAATGTTCCTAACACAAAGAAATGATAAGTGTTTGAGATGATGGATATGCTAGTTACTCTGACCTGATCACTATATGTGCACATATCAAACATCACTATGTATCCCATAATTACGTACAATCATTATTCATCAGCTGAGAAACTTGTATTAAAAATAATATCTTCAAACTATATATGGAAACAACACACTGTACCCCATGGTAGTATTAACGTACACAGCTATGATTTAATAAAAAATAATAATATTATCTGACTAAACTTTTCTCTATGTAAGACACTGAACTAAGTGCTACCCAGTAGAAGAAAAGAGAATAGCTTGAATAACACTTTATAGGAATTTGCAATGTCATTGGGGTAACAAGACTCAGTAAATCCCAAAATTAGCTGAGAATTAACTTATTTCAAATACCAAAAGATAAGAGAACGTGTTGGCTGAAGAATTTTAAGAGGAGGTTTTTAAGTCTGGGTAAATTCCACTTATGGTCAACCTTTTCATCTCTAATGAATTCTTCCTATCAGCCTCTAAATGTCATCAGATTTTCACTGGCTTAAAAGTATATAATAAAAGATCCTCAACCCCATATCCTTCCAATTTCTACCTTCTTTAAATTCACTCGTCCATGACCAGACATTCCAGAAGAAACATCTGTTCACTGTTCAACGTACCACCAATCTACGTTGGGACGTTATGTTTTCCCCTTCCCAGTCCCTCTTCTACACAGAAACCATTCTTACTCAGGTCATTAATGGTCTCTAGGGTACTAAATCCAATGGACAGACTTCAGCCTTCCCTTGGTTTCCCTGGTCTAGCTACTTCATCTATTTCCCTGCTTGCTTATTCCATCGGAATATGTGTTGCAGACTCTGCTTTCTCTACTTGTCCTTTCAATGCTGAACAGCTTTAAAATCTCGTCTTGAAATCCTCTTCTTCTAAGTCCACATATTCTTCCTTGTGACTCAATCCTGTCATATGCCTATGTCACTCAAATTTATATTTTCTTTCCCCCCCCCCAGGTAGAGTGCCATGGCATCACAGCTCATAGCAACCTCCAACTCCTGGGCTTAAGCAAGTCTCTTGTCTCAGCCTCCCAAGTAGCTGGGACCACAGGCGCCTGCCACAACACCTGGCCATTCTTTTTGGTTGCAGCCATCATTGTTGCTTGGCGAGTCTGGGCTGGGGATTCGAACCCGCCACCTTAGGTGTACATGGCTGGCGCCTTAGCCGATTGAGCCACAGGCGCCGAGCCCAAATTTATATTTTCTGGCCAAAACTTTCACCTGAGATTCAAACTGTCTACTACCCTAATGTTCCTGTAGACATCCACGGGTTCCTCGAACTAATATTCAAAAGTAAACTCATCATCTTCCCTCCCACACCTCCACCCACTAAGTGGTCCTTCACAAACCCTGGCTGCCACTTCCCTGGGGCTAACCTATTCAAGCCTTCATCCTGGAGGTCCTCCCTTCTAAACATTCACCACGGATGTCCACTTCTTTCCCGGGACGGAGCTCCAGTGCAGCCTTCTCACTGATGAATCTCACCTCACTCCCCACAGCACAGCTCCACTGAACGTGGCTCAGTTCTTCAGCTTTCAGTGCCCTGTCACCTCTCAAGAGCTTTATCCATACTGAACCCTATGCCTGGAACACCCTCTCCATCTGGCCCCCTTCAACTACCTGACTCCTACTTTTTTTCAGACTCTGTCTGAACCTCACCTCCTCTAGACGCACTGCCAGGTGATCTAGGCTTGATGCCTTTCCTCTGTGCTTCTGGACTCTCACCCACTTCCCACCACTCTACATACTGAACCGCATGACAACTGTCTAACTGCTTCTCTGGCTGCCACATTGAACCAGAGCTCTGTGAGGTCTGGGGATTTATCTTGTTATGGTTTACTCCTCACATGTGGCTCAGAGTCTGGAAGGAATGAACAGTAGGTGTATGCCTACTACTTGGTCAAGTACCATTCTAGGCAGTAAAGAAGATTCAGTCCCCACCTTTCAAAAACTTAACAGCTAAATAGGGAACCTTTTTTTCTTAATTGACATAGAGTCTCACTTTGTCACCATGGTTAGAATGCTGTAGCATCATAAATCACAGCAACCTCGAACTCCGGGGCTCAAATGCCTCAGTCTCCTGAGCAGCTGGGACTAGGGCGCCTGCCACAATGCCCAGCTATTTTTTCAGAGAAGGGGTCTCACTCTTTCTCAGGCTGGTCTCAAACTCCTAAATGCAGGCAATCTACCTGCCTTGGCCTCCCAGAGTGCTAGGATTACAGGCATGTGCCACCATGTCCAGCTCTAAATGGGGAAATCAAATAATAGATGATAGCTAAGAATACAGATGAGCAAGTAAGTGACAATTGGAAAATATAAAATAGAAATCCTTCGGAACTTCAAAGAGGAGAAAAGATATTTCTAGGAAGTCAAAATAGACTTCATAGGAGAGCTCATTTGGGAGAAGTCTTTGAAACTGGCTGAGATTCAGAAAACACAGAGGAAGGGAGCAGGCATAATTGGGACACAATGAGTTAATCTGTCTTCGTGTTAAAACTCTGGGTTCTTGAAGGAAAGGAAGCAATCAGATGATAAACTGGAAGAACGATGCTCAAGGCAGACTTTGGAAGTCAGTACAGGATTGAGAAGGGGTTTGCATTTTGTTCTGCAACCAGTAAGTTATTTTGGAGGCTTGAAGCACAGAATTAAGGCTGGCTGAGAGGCTGAGTGTTCCAGGAAGATTACTCTGGTGATGGCATACAGGGTTAGCCAGAAAGAAGAGAGACCACAGTAGGAAAGTCAGTTAAGAAATTATTATAATAATTGAAATATAAAGGACACTAATTAGGATAATGGAAACAGGAATCCAAAGAAACATACAGTAACTGACAGGTAAATCCATTGAACTTGGAGATGGACACAGGAGGAAAATGGCAGACCAAAGAAGAGGGGAGAACGCAGAGGAGGAAGGGGAGAGGTGGAAAAGCCACTAGGGTGACAAGCCAGAAACTATGTTCAGGGGCCAGGGCTGCAAGTGAGTCCAAACTCCCAGCCAGGTGGAGTCTGGAAAAATACTTTCACTAGAGCCTGAGCTGCTCCGTAAGGTCCCAGGTGAGAGAAGGGAAAGTTAAGGCTGACCCCAGGTTGAGTCAGTGACTTTGAAACTCCCAATTCAGGTCAGAATTGAATTGTCTACACTGTGTGGGCTCCATGTGGAATGAGAAGACAAAAAGCTGGGCCAAGATTTAAATATACTACAAAGAATTTACACCAGCACTAAAGGCACTCCTGACTTGTATATGCACGAATTTCAGTTACCACAGTTTAGTTAAATAATTATAGTCCCTCAACAACATGGTTCAAAACTCTGGTCACCACGGCATACTAACGGATTGACTGGATCAAAGATCACTGCTAACTCTTTGGTCCACACATCTCAATGTCTGTAACAGAAGTGTATCATGAGCAAGGCCATCAATCATGTCAATCATGTCACTTCCTTCAAAGGCTGTCAGGGATTTGTCACCAAATCTCTCATTTGGTTCAGCCACAGACAGCAAAGATGGGAATCCTCTTGCCTCCTCCCCGTGAAGTGATACAATCATGGACATTTTACATACCGGGTAATCAAAGGACAGTGTGGGCCAACACAAATTAAAGTGCGGCAAAGAAACACAAAATGATAAACTGGAAGGTTGTTGTGAAGAAAAGGATGAAGATGTCCCAAAGAAAGCAACATTAAAAGAACTCTTAAACATCTACAACTTTGGACCAGCTTTCGGTGTTTCACCCAGATTAAAAAGGAGCATGACAGTTCATTAAAGGAAAGAAAAAAATACTCTATATCCTAAGTTATACGATAAAAAGAAAGCAAATGGGGGAGAATGGGGGGAGGGAGGGTAATTGGTGGGACCACATCTACGGTGCATCTTACAAGGGTACATGTGAAAGTTACTAGGTGTAGAATATAAATGTCTTAACACAATAACTAAGAAAATGCCGTGAAGGCTATGTTGACCAGTTTGATGAAAATATTTCAAAGTATATATAAAACCAGCACATTGTACCCCCATGATTGAGTTAATGTACAGCTATGATTTGATAAAAAAAAAAAAAAAAGAAAGCAAATGGGTTCAAATTTGCTTAAGTTTTACTCAAAGAAATAAAATGCTTTAATTCTCAATATTTCTAAACAAGTAAATTATAAAGTAATAATTAGCTGTATTATTGTTTCATTTCCCTAAATAGTGATAATACACACTAAAAAATTGTTAATGTTCTGGCAAAAATGTTTAAAGGTCATAAAACTCAATTTTTCCACTGATTATTAAGAAGCAAAGTGAGAACTACTCATAATCTACATGAGAATAACTTCATATGTACAAACATTTCTTTTAAAAGAAACATTAACCAACCGACTTTTATTAGATATTTCCAGTGTCAATAGCAGACTTGAAATCTAACAAGGATTTAGGAAGGTAGATTGTTTAAATCTACCTTTAAACCCCTGGGATAACTTCCAAATAACTGATTCAAGGATAATACTAGCATAAGTGGATACAGCAATAATCCCTCAATTCTAATAACCCTGTCTCTCTCTAGTTATAATGAAAATGGTTTCTACTTGGCTTACATCAACCAATAAAAGTCCACTATTTATAACCCTTTATGAATAAGAAATAAAATATCTAATCTCCTGTTCCAGCCTTTTCTACAAGCTAAATGACAACAGAAAGCCCTTTGCCTCAGCTCTCTGAGTACACGTTGAACTCTCTGCAACAAGTAATCTTTTTACACCTAACTAGTCTTTTATGTTAAAGACAACAAATTTAAAATCAACCTACAGACTTCAGGATTTAATTGTGAATAGTTTCTTTCTGTTTAAAAAGTTCAAGCCACTCTCAAAATAGCGTCTAGTGATGGATGGATCATCTGTGCTGCTGGAGCTCAGCAAAATCTTCTCAGAATATTAAAAGGAAAAAGAGCAAGTTATCTTGAAGGCTGACTCCAGAGGCCTTGTCGTATGTGTGTTATAAGTTCAGCTACGGCACATTTATTTTAGAAAACATAACTAGAACTTGTGACACAGAATGGTGGCTGAGACACGCCATAAGCTTGGCAGCTGGACGCTTTGCTGACCGTTACCGTAATTCACCGTACTGCATCACACGGTCACCTGGGAACTACTGCAAATACTGAGAGGTAGGTGGGCCTTCAGCCTGTTATTCCAGAAAGCGTAATTTTGGGACGACCACTCAAAGTATCTCATTGGACCAGTATAAAAAGTCAAAATGAGTAAAAGAATCCATGCTGGGAAAGTAAGAAGCTGGGGTTTTAAATGTCACCAGCATTTCAGCTGCATTCTATCATTCACTCGGTCTATAAAACAACGTGTGGGGTTCACGAATATTCATATTTTGTGCCTCAGATCAAGCCCAGTTTAGACGAACTAATATTAATGACTTATATAGGAAGATGGGCAAATTGAATTTTCTAAAAATGTGTCCACCATAAAAAAGGTGGACTCTACCTCTTTCCTTCCTGTTATCTTAGCTGACTATAAAAATACTTCAGCTGCTTGTTCCCAAAAGGCACTCTGAGAATGTTCCTGCCCTTCCGCTGCGGTATCCCGGCTGTTTCACCCACCCTCTGGCTTTCTGTGCCAGCAGAAAGTTTCAAGTTATTGTGGCTAAGGCCGGACAGGGAAACAAACCTCCGTGTGAAGGAAACCCTGTGCCTGTCAAGTCACAGGACAGACACACGTGATTTTGATTTGAAATGGTACTTAAACTTCCCCACTCATCTCTGATGACAAAATGAATGTTCCCTTAAAGGCCTTCAGCATGTCTGTTGCTATCCCTTGCGGAGGGAAAAATGAAGGTACTAAATTTTTTTAGAAAACGAAAGTTAACACTTTATTTCTCTCCCTTCCATACAGACAGAGAGGGTTAATACTGTGGCTCTTGAAAGCTTTCAGACAACACATGCTTTATATAATAATTAAATGCTATAGGAAACCATTCCTCACTTTAAGAAGCTATGCCACGCTACACAAAACTAAATTATATGCATGGCTTTTAATTTAGCATACATCACAGAAAAAAAGGGGGAGATCTGGAATCTAAGAAAACAGTCTCTCTCTTCTAAGAGACAAATGGGGAAGCCCATGACGAAGGGGAGATTACATAGGCTGGGCTTCTCCTTGTGGAATACAGATTCCTCAGGGCAGTGCTCAGACATCACCTGCTGTCAAATTCTTGATGATCTGTCTGCTGACTCAGAGACTTGGTCAAAAACACACATGAGATGGGACTGTAAACAAATATCACCTTTTTGGAAGGAAGTATGGAAAATCCTCAAAGAACTCAAATTAGACCTCCCACTTGGCCCATGACTAGGCATCTACGCAGAAGGAAAAGAAAATCATTTTACCATAAGGACATTTGCACTAGATTGTTTATCATAGCTCAATTTACAGTCACCAAAATGTGGAAACAACCTAAATGTCCACCAACCCAGGAAGGTATTAACAAGCTGTGGTATACGTATACCACGGAATACTATTCAGCCATTAAAAGAGATGGAGACTTTACACCTTTTGTATTAACCTGGATGGAGTTGGAGCACATGCTTCTTTGTAAAGTATCTTAAGAATGGAAAAGCAAGAATCCAAAGCACTCAATTCTAATATGAAGCCTGTGGATGATCTAATACTAACATACGAGAAAAACTCAAATCAATCCAAGGTGGGGGGTGGGGATGCGAGGGAGCAGGAAGAGAAGGGGATGGGTGTGCTCCCAATTAATGGGCACAAGGTTAGGGTTTAGGGCACACCTCTTGCGGGAAGGACATAATAATTTTAAGAGGGACTTTGCCTAACAAATGTAAACAGTGCAACCTCATTTTTGGTACCCTCAATGAATCTGAAACAATCAAAAAACCCCATAAAAAACATATGACATAGGAAGGTCTGATATAACCTGTCCAAGGAGGCAAAATTTAAGCTAAACCTCGAAAGAGAATCCAGGGATGTGAACTGTTGGCAGCCGAGTGTTGACAGAAGAACCCACAACAGGAGCTGAGACCTCGAGAAAGTGAAAGGAGCCTGAAGGGGCAGGAGTGTAGGAGCCGAGAGGGAGACCAGGCGGGTTTCAGAGACAGACAAGCACCAGGTTCCCACTTGTGCCCGCAGCAATAGGCAATCTATACAAGTAGATACAGTGCAACAGAAAAGAAAAAAAAACAGTTAACACTTAGGACTGAAGGCAGATCTGAATCCCAGGAGACAGAACCGGTGAAAAACAAAGGACAAGGATACAGAAAGCTGTAGGATCCCACCTACGTGTGTTAAATGTCCACTCCAAATCTGGCTTGGAATTCCTAACCTTACTTTACATTTGTATACAACTGTTTAGCCAACTTCATGTTAAGTACCTGACAGTTATAATTTAGAATTCATTAATTACATGATAATCCTGTAGGTAAGAGGAGTTTTTTGTTTGTTTTATGCACAGACAGAAGAGACTAGTATTCTCCATAGGACACGCACAAGAAAAAACAGGGTTCCAAAGACGTCTTGGGGACAAAGAGAAAAGGCTTAAATAAGAGAGCTGCAAAGGCAGCCGCCATACTCTCCCCAGGAGCGAGCATCTCTTTGATTTTTTTTTTTTTGACGAATATATGCATGTTTAGACATCAGACATACAAATCTACACATCACAGTTTCATTGCTTTGTAATGAAAACATCTTCTACTTTGTATTTTAGAAGGACTGAGAGACTTCGTAAATATTTATAGTAACCATTTTTAAATTCTAGATGGAGAAGTGACTTTTTGAAAAAGCAACGGAAAGTATGCTGGAGGATGTAGGAAAGCTCTCACATCTGCCAACATGTCGGGAGAGGAGGGGAGTCATTACAAGGAGGCTATTTCGTAGCATACACCTCTGAACTCCACTATTACCATCACTAACCAAGGTGGTGGTGAGATACCACATCAGCATCATTTTTAGCCATTGGGTTAGCCTACCTGATCAAACAGGGACTTCTCTGTTTTACCTGCTTTGAACATTAATGAGCCCACTTTCATTCCCTCCCCACATATCCAATACTAAGTACACTGGGCTAAGGTTAAAGTAAATTCAGCTTTCAACAAGTACAAAATATCAACCTTAATGCAAACAAAATCTCCAAGAACGCCATTCATTTTTAACGTTGGTGGACATTAGTTAATATTTCAATACCGTGTTCTGTTTTAATCCAGGAGATACGAAGTCCTATCACACATACCACAGGTTCCAGCTTGGGATGAGGCCATTCATCATCTCAACTTTGTTTATGGCTTTCTGTTCAATTTTTTTTTTTTTTTTTGAGACAGAGTCTCAAGCTTTCCCCCTGGGTAGAGTGCCATGGCATCACAGCTCATAGCAACCTCCAACTCCTGGGCTCAAGCGAGTCTACTGCTTCAGCCTCCCAAGTAGCTGGGACCACAGGCGCCCGCCACAACGCCCGGCCATTTTTTGGTTGCAGCCATCCTTGTTGTTTGGCGGGCCCAGGCTGGGGATTTGAACCCACCACCTCAGGTGTACGTGGCTGGCGCCTCAGCCGCTTGAACCATAGGCGCCAAGCCGCTTTCTGTTCATTAATCAACAATCTCACCATTGCTGTGGGCTATCTAACTAGATCTTAGCATCTTCATAACCCAGGGAGTTCCACAGATCAACCGCATCACAAAACTGCACTCTGCACCATTCTTCACGGGTGCTGTGGCTGTTGCTATCTCCTAATAATTCCCAAACATATACGCTCTTTTATCCTTAGGAGAAACACAGACATATCTGCAGGCTGCAGAGACAGTAAATACACAAATCCCAAACACCTTCGATGTGGGGCCTCCTTTGCTAACAATCTTTAAAAACTTTAAAAATCATTTTGTAGATGACAGTGTCCTCGTCTGCAAAAGGCACGTTTGGGAGCCGCGCTACGATCCACAGGTTCTTTTCCATCCCTGAAATTCCAGCTCTCAAATTCCAACCAGGTTAATAAATATAGTAAAATTCATATTTCCTCATGGCATCTAATGTGATTGGCAGGATTTAAATAAAACATTTGCCCAGCCATATGCATGCCACATAGAAGGAGCTGGAGTTGATGTATTGAGGGATGTGCTTTCTTTTGATTTTTAATCAGACACCAATTTAAATGTAGGCTTCATACTTAAGAATGAACTCGTTAATAAAATGCTCATGGATTTACAAAAACTTGACTTTGCTTAGGGAAGCATACACTAAAGAAGGGTTCAATCTGCCCATCAAGTGCTACAATTTCCAAGGAACTACTGAAAGGGACCAGCTAGATCATCTGATTCAGCCAGGAGGAGGTGGCTCACACCCATTATTCTAGCACTTGGGAAGCCAAGTCAGGTGGATTGGGTTGAGCTCATGGGTTGAAGACCAGCCTTAGCAAGAGCAAGATGCCCGTCTCTAAAACTAGTCGGGCATTGCGGCCGCCACCGGTAGTCCCAGCTACGCCGGAGGCTAAGGCAAGAGGACCACTTGAGCCCAAGAGTTTGAGGTTGCTGTGAGTTATGACGTCCTGGCACTCTACTGAGGGCAACAAAGTGAATAAATGAATCATCTGATTCAACCACCTTCCTGTACACAAAAGAAGTGAGGTACGGGGACTGTGTGCACTTACAGTATGAGAAACAGGTTTCCTAAGTCCCGATTCAGGGCTCTTTCCCACACCTCTTGTGACAGAGGCGGCTCATTATGTCCCACAGATCTCACCACACCATCTGTGCCACGCCCTTGGCCAGACTTCTTTCACAGGTGCAGGTGTTTTTCAATAACTGGTAACAAGGTACTGCAATGGGGCTTTAATTGAGCCTGAGGGTTTGGCCACTTGGATGTCGGGTAGAGTTGGGATATTTCCCAGGGATCTCAACATGTGTGTTGGTCCACCTTGAGACTTCTTTATTAGCAGAAGGACAAAGGAATTTTCTGGGGTACAGGCACTGGAGGAAGGCAGGAGCAGAGTCAAGAACAATGAAACAGAAAAGGAAGTGACCAGTGCTTGCTGTAGAGAGCACTTCATGCCCGAAGACAGCAGCACGGCCCACTGCTGGTCTATCGCCAGAGGTCAGCAGTGAGAGCAAGACGCTCTGCACGGGTTTGCTCATTCGATGGCTATTTATTTTCTGTCTACCATGGGCCAGATGCTCCTCGCGCTTGTCAAACATCCATAAACAAGGAACTAAAATCTCTGCCCTCGTGGCATTTATGTTCTATAATCTCACAGACTTGGTGAGACTTGGCACCAGCAACATTGCTTTGGGGCCCAGCAGTCCAAGAGCAGGAGAGGGTGGAAGAACAAACTGTTCCCTCAGCTCTGTGGCAGGACCAAGCCCTTCACTAGAACTTCAAGGGAGGGTGAAGGGCAGAGAACCAGTGCTCTGGGGAGGAGCTCTTCCATGGGGCGATGGGAAGGCTCCCAGGGGGCTCGATCCACAGTCAACCCCAGGGGACTCCATCTGCAGTTAAGACTCCTCAGAGGGTCTTAACAGGAAGACCCCGGCAGCTGCTATGGGGTAGGGAATATGGGGCACCCCATGGGGCTCCTCAGAAACACCTAGAAGGGGTGCAGAGAGGACGAAGGTGAGCAAATGAGGGTTCTGATTTGCTTGTTATCATTCATCTACATGTACAGACACACTCGTAAAGCCAGAGTGATGTCCACATTGCAGCTACAATCATTACAGTCCGCATTTGCATCCTCTTGTCACTACACTGCCTTCATGCTGTCATGTGTTATGTATTGCTTCATCCTTGATATTCTTAGTAGTTATATAATAATCATAGCCTTTCCTCAATTGTCCTCTTAGGTTGAATTTCCTTTTAACTATTACAGATAAAGCTATAACAGGAACACTATAAAGCTATAATAGGAACACTGTAACTGTAATTATTAAAAGCTATACAAGGAACATTCTCAAGCAGATACTGTATTCTGCCATGTTCAATGGACTCAGGTGTATACTGTGCACCCAGTATTTGGCCCAAACCTTCAGGGGAAAAAAAAATCTTTCATTTTAATTTTCTAATTCAAATTTGTATTTGTTTACATTTGAGCTCTTGGTTTTTGTATTGTAAAGGAATTTTGTCATTTGTTTTTTTAACATACTATGGTATAAGAAGTTTCATGAAACAAATAATCACACAAATACAAGAACAGATACAAGGTGCAAGAAAGGCCAGGAGCTCTTTGTCACTGTGACTATCAGAAGTATCAGCTTCTTCAGTTTCTACACTACAGTGTCTTCCAAAGAGTCACGTTCCTCATCCCAGTAAATTTCATCATCCTCAGTTCCAGCCACAGCACTGATGATGCTGCATTTTATGTCATAACAACTTCCTTCGTGACACCGTTCCTTAGGATCCAATTGCAAACCTGGGTGACGGCTCTCTACAGTCTGCCTGTAGGTGTGAAATCATTACCAACTGACTGTAACCATGACATCCACTCTTTCTTCACTGGGGCCTTAAAGGGCTTGTTTACTGACACATCCAGAGGTTGCAGTTGGCTGGTGAGCACACCAGGTATCACACAGGTTGGGTTTTCATGTCCACTGCAACTGCTTTCAACATTTTCCAAGGGATTTGCCAATGATTTTTGTAAAAATATCAACTAAATTGCTAGCTCCAGCCTAAAGTATACAAAGAGAAATAGGTTGCTCTTTGTTGGCCAAAAACACTTTCATTGTAAATTTAAGTGCAAATGGACTCCCGCTCTTGGACTCCTGGGCCCCAAAGCAATGCTGCTGGTGCCGAATCTCACAAAGTCTGTGGGATTATAGAACACAAATGCCACGAGGGCAGAACTGATAACCATATTTCAGGGTATTATTTTGCAGACCGATATGGTTATCGCAGTCTAGAGTTACACTTTTAATGCACAAGCACAAATAAAAGAATTAAAAGCATTTATATAGATACGGAGTAGTACTACCCATGTGTAATGTGCATCCGTCTTTTCCCCTCAGAAATTTGGGCCAAAAAAGTGTATATTAAACATGGCAAAATATGGTGGTTTCATCCTTCTTAGTAATTTATTTTCTCCTATGTTCAACTGAAGTTCCTGAACTTAGTGAGCACTGGGCAATATGTTAGGAGGTACACAGAACAAGCTATTACCCCCCCAGGTATCTGATACATAACCTATTTCAATTACACTAAAGGAACTGTCTCATCGTGGAGGAGACACATAGACATTAAGATCAAAAGCCTGGCATGAGAACACCAGGACTCAGAATCCCAACTTCATCATCAGTGGTAGGACCTTGGCTAAATTATTTAATTTTTTTTTTGCCCCATTCCTTCACCTGTAAAATGAGAATAATAATTACATACAGCTTTACATGGTTGTTCTGTAGTTTGAATGAGTTCATATCTTCAAAGCCTTTAGATTCAACCCATAGCCAGTGCTCAGAAAATGTTGGGCATCATCATCAACGTCAACGAGCAGGGGCACAACGGGAACACACTTCAGCTTCCCAAAAGCCAGACCAGCAATATGGGCAACAAAAAGGATGTCCTATTCTCACAGTCAGACAGGGCGAGCCATATACTGCACACTCTTTCATTCTCCACTCTTCCCAGAACTGAGGGCAGAGCTGTTGAAATTCTCAGTATCAACACAGAGGAATCTTCCAGAAAGAGTATGTCCCTTAGTAATAGCAATGGCAGTACATTAGCATATGAAATTCACAACTATCTGTGAACAACTGGACTTTATTTCAAAACATTTCTATTAATTTACTAGCTGCAAGATAACTACTGAGCTATAAACATTTTTCTTAAAATCTAATTATACAGGGTAGCCATAAAGTTCATGTGCAATTTTATTTATGGCCACCCTGTATTACCACAATGCTAATTTTGCATGTCTTTATTAAAGATTTTGAACATTCCCCACGTACTTTCTTACTGTTTTTATTTCTCCTTGTTTACCTTTTTATCTATATGCTGTAACCTCTCTCTTAGAGTTTTAATGATTTTTTTTACGTTTCACGATGGTTTTTATGGATTTATGGATGTTAAGAGTATGGATTTGCCCTACTGAGGAAAATATCTTTGTCGATCTCTTTCCTGTCCCTTTTAGTTTGTTTTGGATACACAGATTTTGCTTGGTTAGTTACTCTTATATCCCTAAGTTTATGAGTTCTTATCTCTGTCACACATTCTATTATTTCAATCCTTGAAAAGCTATTACCCCGCCAAATATTTGATAAGTAACCTATTTCATGCTAATGTTTTGGATTATTTTCTTCTCTTTCTTGCTCAATTTATTTAACTCATTCCATCTGGAGTTTTTAGCCAGATGTACATAAATATGGATTATAACTATTTTTGAACCAAAATTATCTAAATATCTTAATATTAGTTATTAAGTAAAACTTCCGTTCCCAATTTTTTTTTTTAAAGATAAGCAATTATTTTGAGCAGAAGGATTCAAAGGGGGAGAGACATGATGTGGCGGAAGAGAGAAATAAAATCTTGGCAGTTCGGGGTGGAGTCAGGAATGGAAGGACAGAGTAAGCACCCAGGGTGGAAAAGAGCACAAAGACCTACTAGGACAAACACGGAAGCAGAGACACAGTCCCCAAGGGACACGAGAGATGAAACACACGGGGCAGTAAAATGAAATGGGGTCTGCAAAATTCAGTCACATGCCAGAAGGAATAAATTCTGGGTAGACAATGTTTGGGAACCACTACTATAAACAGAATCCGCCTGGTCCGTCTACAGCGCCCGTTTCATTCCCACCCTCCACGGATCATTACTTTCCCATGGCTCCCCCACAACTGTGCCGCCACAGCCAAGGCCTCTTTTTCTATCCTGGTCTTCAAATTTCTTTTCAAGGGCAGGGATCCCTTTCCAGCCTCTCTTCTGAGTAGCAAGCTATCACGGACAGCATGGGAGGCAGGCGAGGCTGGAAGGCAGCACAGAGGCGTCAAAATCACCAGGATTAGGCAAGTATCCACCCTAGAGGACGTGAAGAAGGCCGCACAGCTGTTGGAGAGACATTTAAGAAGCTCATCCTCAGATCTTTCTAGATACCTCAACTAGAAAACCCTTAGGCAGGAAACATGTAAAACACCGAGGCTAACCTGGCCTTTACATCTTACACAAAGCGCCTAGAGAAAACTGGTTTTAAAGCCCTCTCAGGAGTCGTGGGCTCACCATTCCCAGTACCAATGGGGTTCAAAGTTTACATGTAAATCAAAGGAGGAGGGGCAAAGTCCAGATAGAGATTGCCTCAACTGCTCAGAACGAAAATGGGCTGAATAACCAAGAATTGTTTCCATGATTTAGATACTGGTATCTACTTTAGTGGATGAGAAAATAACTGATTTTCCTTTTCTTTTCTTTCTTTTTTTGTTGGCCTTTAGATCTGTAGGCCTCAGCTGAAAAAATTGAAGTCAGAGGTAAAAAACAGCTTTTCACAAATACCAAATATGAAAAATGTGTAAGACTGCATCATAAATTTCACTTCACAACCTGTTGGATTAAAACAATTTTAATGCAGATTGCTTATCTTACACAGCACCCATTTTCCATTCTTATAACTATGCATAGAGGGAAATGAGTGATGAGAATGTCTAATAAGAAATAGAAAATGATTTATAGATATGATCAAGAACTCGAATGGAGAGCAAAGAGTTTCCCAAGTAGTTTCTAACTGGATCATTCCAAAATTCATCTGAGCAGAAAGCAAAGCACATCGATTTCTGGTTTGACCATTTCAGAGAGTCCCTGTTTCACCCGTGGAAGAAACCTGCAGAGCACACTCACAGCAGAAGACCACCCTGGTCTCTGCCTAGCTCCAGGTCCCCTAGGCTCTTAACTTCTGCATGACCCTCCCCAGACCTCTACCCGCTGCTGTCGCTGCCGTGGGCTCTGCAGTTCCAGCCATACTCGACATTCGGTCTCTCTGGCCACTCCCTGCTCCCCACACACATGTGGCTTCGTAGTGTTTTTTCTCTTTCTCTCCACCTAATCCCCACACTTCACTACCCAGCCCAGGTACTTCACTACCCCTTCCTCCACGCAAGCACTGTCTCCTCCCTAAAGGCCCTTCCTGAATGATGCCAGGGTATAGCTGGCAGCTCCCACTCTCTGCCACATACTCAGAGCAACGAATGCAGAGAGACTTGAACTACGATGGCCTGACTCCCCTGAAAGGCCAGGAATTGCGGAAGGAAGGAAATCTTCTGTGGGACCTTGACCTTTTCAGCTGCTCATCCCTAGAGCTTAGCAAAATGCTCATCACAAATACGCCTCATGATAAATGTTTTCTTGAATGACTAAAAGACTTTTTATGAAGTTTTTTTTTTAATTGGGAAACCACCTCTATGCTAAATTCCCAATTTCCATGATTCGTTTTGCAAAGTCTTAACACTGTCTCGCCTAACACGCAATCAGTTGTCCCTATTAGTGATGCACTTTTATTTTTTCCAAATTATTTTAATTATCATTAAAACCATACCTTTCTACTTATTTTTGATCTGTCTACGTAACATTTAATTAAATAAAATGCAATTTCAGGTCAGAAACAAAAGTGCTGCCTCTTAGCAGGAAAACACCCCAGCCCTGAGAGGTGTAACATGTGGGAGTAAACCCAGACGCAGCTATCTGCTAGGCGTACGCAGCACGCTGTGGGCATCAGTGTACTTTTAAAAGGGAGTGGAGGGCACTGGTTAATTTGAAAAGTCAGTTATGTGGAGGTAATTTTAGAGCTTCTACTGTGCACTGCTTAAACTCACATAGCAGAACTTTCCGGAGCCAAACACTGAAGCCACTCAGAGCCATGTGATTCATTACTGACTGATGGGATGAGCCAAAATGTGAGCCTTCCATTTAACTGAAATAACTCGATACGTCAAGTGCAGGTTATTAAAATACGTCTATTCATTCCTCGGGGCTCCATATATACTTCCTCAATCTGGAACATTCCATTAAATCAAGACAATATGTATCAAAACTGACTTCCTGAAGATAATTCCTTCTAATCCTCAGTATTGGCCCATGAGTATGTTTCTAATTAACTCTCTTGAGATGTAGCTCAGACACTGACTAAACTGACTTTTGAAACATCCTAGTGTATACGCTGGTACTCAGTTACCACAATAAAACAATTGGAGGTCTAGATTTTTGTGCAGGATAAGAATCAAGACATGGAAGAAAAGTAAATTAAAACTACTATCATTAATCAGGACTAGAAAGTGTTCCAAATCCTCCTGGCAACGCTCCTAAATAAACCAAATATCATCGGAGAAACTACTTGGGTATACAAAGAAGAATTTCAGAAACTTTTCCCTAGTTTTCCTCCTGTTTCTTTCTTTCTCTTTTCCTTTTATGGGCTATACAGTTAAGGCCACTATATAAGGATACTTTAAATCAGAATTGAAATATACCATGATGTGACTTTTTTACCGACAGAATATCAAATATTTTCACAAACGTCACTCATTTCTCTAATGTTTACAAACTAAAAGTTTTACCACTTTGATTTCAACATGAAGTTGCATAATTTATAGCAGATCCATTCCCAACAATAAGGAAAAATAAAACCCTCCATGACTCATAGAAGGATGTGCATCTACTTTTAGAGTTAGGCTATTGTGAAAGAGGTAATTTCCAAAACTGAACTAGTAACTTGAAAAGCTAAAAGGGAAAAAGAAAAAGGTATTTTACACACTTTGTATTTACTAACAGGTTCAACACCATCAAAGCTTGAAACCTAGCTGTTCTCAAATGCTCTCCTGCCCTCGCATATCATTTTTACGAGTTCACTTCCAAAATTCTATTATGGAACTGATGCAGTTCAGCAGGTTGACCATAGGAGTCACATTTTCTAGTCCATTACTTTTACCAAGAAAGAGACTTAGCCAGCAAAAATGATAATAATTATACTAATTTTTAAAAATTCCTGAATGTAATAAAATCACCTTTTCTACAGAGATTTTTACAGTATGAAGCTTACAGTCTAATGGGCAGAAGATGCTTGTCCTGGGAGCCGAGGAATCTCAGTCCCAGTCGTGGGTCTGCATCATAGCTAAATGGCCTTAAGCAATTCAATTCAGCTCTCTGGAACTTGGTTTTCTAATTGGTTAAATGAAAGAATTTTTTATGGTTCTTTAATCTATTGAGTCTTAAAGCATACTCCTTTGGAGTCATCACCATCAGAGCCGCCTAGAGTCTTCCCTGCCATGTAAGTTGATGTCAATGGTGACCAAGTTCACTGGTTTTCTCTCTTCAGCGTCTCACCTGTTTCTTTCTCTCCATTCCCCAGGGCCTTTGTCCAAATTCAGGCTCTTCTATCTTTCATAGACTATGGCAAAGCCTCCACACAGTCCCCTATTTCTTTTTTTTTACCTTCTCCAATACACTCTCTCTATGCCACATAGCCAGAAAGTCTATATGTCAGTATATATACTTTCTGACATATACAGTCAACCCATCGGTTGATTCCCTTACAGGATCTTTTCAATGGTTGTCCATTCCAACCAGGAAATTGAACAACTCTCAGTAGATAGAACACCTCACACTCGCAGTCCTGAATCCCTGCCAGTGCACACGCCACCCTCCAGGACAAAGTCTGACAGAGTTCTTCTTCCAACTCTTCCTTTTTCTTCAGTTTTTGGGCCCCACCACTACCCCATGTCCTTCAAGTGAAGGCTCAGGCCTGCCTGCATCTCTGTACCATCTGTACAAATATGCACCACACAGAAACTGCCTACACATAAGCTGAAAGGATGTGGATCTTCTCGTGCATACCTTAAAAACTGCTTCATTAGGTGCCAAATAAATGTCACAGTTTGAATGAACCTCGGTAGAGCCAATTCTCCAGTCTGCCAGAGGATTTAAAGTAAATTCTCTTTGACTCTATCTATGGATCAATTAAGAGCCTTTTTCCCACTACAGCTTTTTCTGTTATTTTTTTGTTCCAAATGATATCAGAATAAGTAGAGTCATAACACATTGAGTGGAGTGGTAGTTTTCAACTAGCATTCCACACTATTTTAGACTGTTTCCAATGTTTTTCCACCATAAGATAGCAACAACCACTGAAAGATTGAACAGTTCTGCTACCCTAGTCACAAGCCTCAAATTACCTTAGCCCATTTAATACAGTATCTGGAATACTTTTAGGACCATATCTTGTATTTTTTCCATCATTTTTAGCATACTGGAATATGTCCAATTTCAAGTCTCCCCAAGCTTCCTACTCCTCAGATCTAAAAGGAACACTTTCCTAAACTCTTTACCAAAGCCCTCTGCTTTTGCTTCTAACTTGCACTGTTTCTGTTGGCCCCAGGTCTAACGACAAAAGTTCCTAACTATATCTGGCAGATCTCTTCTGAACCCTTCTTATAAAATTCAACTAATTGCTCACTTAAGTTGTTCATTTCCTATCAAAAGAAAGAAACTAGAACAAAATCATGTCATTAATCCCCTTCTTGAATATGAAACCCCTATATCACTGGGGGAGAAAGTCTATACATGTGGATAAACTTACAACTTATTCATAATCTCCATGAGTGATTTAGGACCAGATCTTCAAGCTGCTAGCAAGCAGATCAACAGCCAGACAGATGAAAGACAGTGAATTGTACTTGTCAAATATACGTGTAATCAATATGATCTGGATTAGGAAAGCTTAAAAACTTCAGTAGAGGACAAGAACAAAATTTCTGCTTTCACCATCAGTGTAAAAATGTTCAGTGTTCTTAAGATTAAAATGGAAAATTCTGGTTTTCATAGCCAATACCCCACGGAAAGAGGAAAAACCAAAGATTGAGAGAATTTTCCAAGTAATTATTAGATCTATGGTCATGACCTCCAGACAGAATTCCTAAAGCAAACAAGAAACATAATCATTAAGGACGAATTTTGACTTTCTAGGATACTGCCTGACCACTTATCTCTGTGCTCATTTATTATATATGAATCTAGTGAAATGCATACAAACAAATGCAAATCTGTTACATAAACATGACGAATTGAGAAACTTCACCCTTTAATCTGGTACCACAAATTCAACATTTCAGCCAGAAAATGTAGATAAGATGATACTACTGTCTCCCTCCAAGTTTGCTTTCTTGGAGCTAGACAAAACACAGGAATGATTTATCTGTGGCTGCCACTCTACTCTAAGAACAATTAGTCTATCAACTGAGTTCTTCAGCATATGTTCCTCAAGCTTCTGTGACGCTATCAAGGAAGCCTGGCAGGCAGGCCCACTCTTACCAAGTCATTTCATTTTCATTGAAAAAGCAATTCAAAAACCATAGGGGATAAATAAATAATTGAACAAGAACTGTCTGGAAGTACAGAAGGAATTACATAGTAACTAACCAAATGGTTCATAATTTCCAAGACCAATCATCAGTAAAAGCTATCATCCGGATGTTTAGTCTAACACACAGGTTCATTAATAAGCCCAACAAACGCGTTCAAAGGTTTCTACTTTCTTTGTTAATGAATTAAAAGACATTAACTCTTTGTAGCTAATAAAGTAGTGCACAAAAGTGGTAAACATGTCTGCTTTAAAATGCTTGAAAGCCAACATTAATATGATCCATGCATGCACGTGAAAATATTATTGCTTTGCAGAAGGCAAGGACAACTAAGTCTCCATAAAGAAGTGCCTATTTGACCTCTATGTAACAGAAAGGTATGAACAACTATTGAGCTTCCAGTTTTGCAGGGTACTATATTCATTGTTTCATCTATTCCCTATGGCAACTCTGTGAGTGACGTGGTCTTATACCAAGTTATGGAAGAGAACTGAGATTTTGAGACCTTTAGTATTCTTCTCAAAGCACACCACTAACACAGACCAGAGTCAGTATTCAGAGTCTACCATGCTATCTCCAAAATACACACAGTGCCCCAATAACTTCAGGGAAGGCCAGGAGGGGACAGAAAGGCCCAGTCTTCACTGCCACGACTAAAAACACAGCTGGTGAAAACACTTACAGAAGCAGCAATGACAGGGCAGGTGCTATACTCCCCTCTCCTGTAACAAAAATTACCAACCTGTCATGGCTCTGGCTGGACCTAGATGTAGACTCTGAATCCGTCTTAACATACTATGCCCATCAGCCACAGAGAGATTGATACATAAGATAAAATCTGTTTTCCATCCCTGAGTAAAGCAATACTGATAATAATGAGGAAGAAATGATTGCTACAAATCACAAGTGCCAAAAACCTAGTTGACAGTATTCTTATCTATTAATAAAATCTCTGGTTATTCTCAACGGACTTGGAAAAGCTTTTCTCTATATTATGTCAACCCACCTGTGTTGAATTTCCATGCATTTAATTTATTACACTAGTCATTATTAAAGGAACACAACAGAGGGATGATGTGATACATCATCTGTAAAAGCTTAGAAACCAGCTAGAGGAAACAGAACCTACAGAGGCATTCGAGCTCTTGCAAGGGCCACCCAAGGACGCTGACACAATCAATCAAAACATTCCCTTGGAAGCGCTGTTGCCCTAACCACATGAATGACCTGCTTCAAATCATTCCAAGGCACTTGGATTCCATTAAGTTCAAGTTTTGCTCTTCATCTACCAACAATTAAAAGGGGCAGTTTTCCTCAAGACCCTAATAAATTTTCTCTGTGTGGCTCCAGAAATGGAAATTGTCCATAATGGTTATTTTTACAGTTGGGTTTTTTCTTCCTCTGGATTGAAAATTCTACTTAAAATTTAATAGATCTAACTTTCCTAATCAGTAAATGAAAATAACATTCCCATTGTCGTCAGAATGAAGAGAAACAGCATGTGAAAATGCCTAAAACTACACTGGGTACGCAGAAGGTGTACCCTTCCCTGTCCTTCCAGCTCTGAATCAAATCTTTCCCTACAGTTTTGCTGCAGGAATTCTTCTCCTGTAATCCTGTAGGTTATCACACAGGAGACTAACGAAGCCTGAACTTGACCAACCCACAGACCCAAGAGGCACAGAAAGTAAGCAGTCTGAGCAGGTCAGTGGGCCCTCCAACAGACGCACAGCACTGGAGTTCATGTCTGCATTATTTAAAAATATTATTTAAAGAGCTGTATGGACTGCGCCACAAATAACAAGAAGTAAAAGAAATTAAAAGGAACAGAAATTCTTTCTCTGGCACCTTCAAAAGGTTCTAGGCAGGGAGAACAAGCAGTGACAACTTTTTGTTAACTCAAGGGCAACAGCTCAGTGAGTGTCTGCAGGGCTGGCTGGGCCCTGACTTTACAGAGGACACCATTTCTCAAGGACTGTTTTACCAGTAATTCAGCTGCAGCCTGAAAGAACCCATATGTTTCATGGCTTATGACGGGACCCGCTTCAGGTGGAGGACCAGAGCGGCAAGCATACTGCTCACCTCTGTGAAGACAAGCAGGCCAAGGTCAAGTCTGGCACTGGGGGTCAAAGGAAGCTCGGCCGTCACTACCGCAGCCACAGTTGCAAGGCCGATGCCTGTTCCCTCGGTCACACACGCTTGAGGTGGGGTTGAGCAGACCCTCAGCCCCTACAGTCTCATCTCACTGCATGCCGCCTGGCCCCGAGACAAGCACGACAGATCCTTCATCTCCCCTTAACTGAGCTCTCCAAAGAAATGTGTTTCCTATTCATTATACAACGTGCTAGACAGAGAAGGTATCATCAGAATTGGAGCACAGGAAATAAGGTGCACTCTGTGTACCATTTTGAAGTCATTTAAGGGTTTTTGTACCATTTAGGTACGCTGTGATCCACTTACAGCAGTGGTTCTCAACCTTCCTAATGCCGCAACCCTTTAATATAGTTCCTCATGTTGCGGTGACCCCCAACCATAAAATTATTTTAGTTGCTACTTCATAACTGTAATTTTGCTACTGTTATGAATCGTAACGTAAATATCTGATATGCAGGACGTATTTTCATAGTTCCAAAGGGAGTCCCAACCTACAGGTTGAGAACCCCTGATTTAGAGGATCAGGGTTAGAGAGGAGGAGAAAGGAGAAGGGGTGGGAGGGGGAGAGTCATTGATTTGCAGTGTTTAAAAGTTATTGCCAAGAGACTTGAGTTTATGCTTTAAATTCCAGGAAGTAGAAGTGTTCTGGTTAATACATGTGAATCACTGGAAAGAAATCTTCCATTTTCTGGCTAGAAAGTGACTCCTTCGATAACCACATCGTCAATGAATCATAAGTACTTTATTACTCTACTTCCTTTCTATGATTCTAAAAACATGTCATTCAGGACCCCCCTCCAGGAATCAGCCAGGAAAAAGTCAGTCTCCCTGATTGGGCTCACCTGGGGTGCCCTGTCTCAATTCTTCCTCTGGGTAGATTCCAGAAAAGGACACAACTGGGATGATCACCTTTAAAAAGCCCAGCAGAAATTCTCGTGGACAGTAAGTGGCAGCCTCTGTGGCCTGTCAGTGCCCCAGGATACTTCTCTGTGTGACTACTTGCATTTTTAACTCTCAATCCCTGGATAACTGGGTTGGATAGTCTATACAGCAATCTCTATCTGAAGTTTACCCAACAGAACCTGCTCACGAACAGAAGAGTTCAACAACACTGAGGAATACTGCCTTATACATCTATTCTCCCTTGAGTATGGTTGCCCAGGGACCCAGAGATTCTCACCCTCAACCTCATCTGGACGGGAACAAGGATCTGTGAGAAATGAATGCCTGCATTTCAGCAGCTGGGGCAGAATCCCTAGTCTATGACACTCGTGTCTTATACATACGTGCAAACTGCATCAGAAATCTCCACGGAAGAGGAGCCTAAAGATGCCATTTCAAAAATGCCCCAGATTTAAAAAAAAAAAAAAAAATCTCCTCTGGTATAGGAGTCAGAAGCCAGGTCTGAATCTGAGTTTTGGCCCCAACTGTTACCTTGCGATCCTTTCTTCTCTCCAAAGCCTCACTTTTCTGATCTATATAATGGAAAAGAAGAAAATGAAGAAAAGAACTCGATGCTCCCTGAGCTACTTTCAGCGCTAAGCTTCTCCCATTCGTTCCTCAAAACAATTCTCCACAGATTTCCATAAAACATTCACTCCTCTTGCACCCAGGATCACCTCGTACCATGGGTTAGATCGTCAGAAACACACCAGTGACAGAAATGAGCCACATGAAACAGTTTTGCCCCCTTCACTGCTCACCGCCCTCGAAGCTCTTCACCCTCACCTGCACATGAGCCACGATTCCATTCTGACAACACCTTAAATAGTCACAGCCAGTAAGGACTCTCTAGGATCTGAACACCTTTCTTTGCTGTTGGACACACACAGTTTTCAGCATCTCTTATTTCAAATTTGAATTATATATTAAATGTCTAAAGCAAGAACTCTACAAAAGGAGGAAAATTATGTCTGTTTTCCATGCATGCCTTGAGTCCAAACAAAGCCTCAGCGCTTTGGTTACCAAGGGGGTGGCTGCCAACTGTGTAAAATCTGTCATTTGCAGAATTGTCAGATTTTTAAATTCTTCATGAAAACCCCAAATAGTAAATCAAGTAGAATCAAAGTTCTTTGGGCTCTCATAAAATTCATTAAAACTGTAAGTAGTAGGAAATTTGTTTGAAATAGACTTGAAATTGTAGCCAAATGATATGAAAATATTGATATACTAGGCAATGCTATCAATTCATGTCTTTTTTAAGTTTCATAAACACAAGTAATTAAATCCACAAGGTTGGACAATAAGTTCACAAACTCGTCCAGAAAAAGTGCTACATACCTTACTGCTGAATGTCACTCCAGCTACCTGCAAAGTCTCCCCCTGAGAAGCTGTGCACTGATGCCAGTGTCTAGTCCACCCTTCAAAGCAATTCTGGAACCCTTTTTCTAGAATGGCCATTCGAGCTGTCATCAAATGAGGTCTGATAATGAAGTTTGTGGACTCATCCTAGAAAAAGTGTTACATACCTCATTGCTGAATATCACCATGGTTGCCTTCAGTCACATTTGGCCATCCCTATCCAACGGATGATCCAATATCCATTGATATTCAGCAATGAGGTATGTATTTCTAGGATGAGTTCGTGAAATTAATTGTCCAACCACACTGATTACATTTGTTGATACCAATCTCTTATATCTTACAATACATTAAAATAAGTTCAGTTGCCATAAGCTCAATAAATTTGCATTTTGACACAATCATATGATACGATACTCAACAAGTAATAATAACCAAAAGTAAACACCCAACATATGGAAATTACTCTGCTGATCATAAAACATTTTTGCAAACCAGGCTTTTATTTAACCATTCAACATCCTATAAGGTGGGTATTGCTCTTCCCAGTCTACAGATGAGGAAACAGTTCACACTAGTTCAAGACAGAGCTCAGACCAAGACCCAAGAGTTACTGAATAGCGTGAGTCAGATGGAATGAAGGAAAGTACCCTGTGGTCTCTCCAAGCCAAGCAGAAAGAAGACAGAGCCACGAGGATGCCAAACATGGTCCTTTCCCTGAGAATTCCCTGGAAGCCCCACGCCAGCCCCAGCACTGAGAGCTTACAGCAAAACCATGCATGCGTTAAAGCCTGACCCAGGGATTCTGAGGGAACTGAGTCTAAAACTCAGCTGTGCTATACTTGCTAGCTCTGTGGCCTTTGCCAAGTTCCTTAAACTCAGCTTTCTCATCTATGAAATGATCATAACGGCCCGATCACTCAGCACTTTGTGGCAAGGATAAGACTAAACACAGCGCTGGGCATGCAAAAGAAATTCAGTGGTGGTAGCTATTAATTTAAGATTTCTGACCTTCTCCAATATATCTATATGCTAACAAAATCCAGGGCTTACTCTGATTTCACCTGGTTTGTTGCCTAAGACTGAAGTGAAGAGGTACAACAGCTGATTAAAACAAAAAGAGTCCAGATGCAGGGGCTCAATGCCTGTACGCCAAGCACTTTGAGAGGCTGAGGCAGGATTTTGTGGGGACACGAGTTTAAGACCACCCTGGGCAAGACAGCATGACCCACCTCTACTTAAAATTTAGCCAGGCATTGGTGGGACATGCCTATAATCCAAGCTAATGGGGAGGCTGAGGTAGAAAGATCACTCAAGTCCAAGAATTCAAGGCAGTAATGAGCCTGAGTGACATAGTGAGATCTTGTCTCTTAAAATATATAGTAAAATAAAATAAAGAAAGAAGAATTGGGTTTGGGATCTTTATTTAAGAATATGCTAGACAACATCAGCATATTTAACAATATGCTAGACAACAATCAAGGAGGAGATTGATAAATTTTATTACATTAAAAAAATCCAAAATTTTTGTATGTCCTGAAAATAAACAAGCAAAAAACAAAACCACCATAAGCAGTGGAAAAGAAAAGTGGGCAAAGGAGAAAAACCTTTAGATCAGTGGTTCTCAAACAGGGATAAGTTTGCCCTCTGGGGCCATTTGGCAATGACTGGAGACAGTTTTGGTTGCTACTCCTGGGGAGATGTGGGTTGCTATCTGCATATAAAGGTAGAAACCAAGGATGCTATAAACATCTCCCAATGCATAGAACAGCCCCCCAAAACAAAGAATTATCTCCCCAAATATGAATAATACTAACATTGAGAAACTCTGGTTAGATGCATGAAAAGAGACTTAATCTAATTAATCAGAGTGGCAGAGTTCAAATGTGGAATCTGTAATGGAAAGAGTATTGTGATATAGACAACCTCATTTGTACTATTGGGAGTACAAATTGGTTCAAATTTCATACTAGATACTTTGGCAAATATCTGTTAAAATTTAATAAGCAGATACCCTTTGACACAGCAATTTTGTTTCTATGAATTTAACCTCAGATATTGACAAACTTATATTAAAAGTTTCATTATTCACCGCAGCCTGGATTATAACAGCAGAAATACAAAGGCAAATGTCCAATAATTCAGTCTTGTTAAGTTACATGCCAGGATGGAATATTATGCAGCCTTTAAAAAAACCATGGCAGGTATATCTGCACTGATATGAAGTATTAAATGAACAAAGCACAGTATCATACAGTTAACTAAACATCCTATCAGTTTCTAGGCTATGAAGTACATTCAGGTTCTGGGAGAAGACACAAGCAGGAACAGAGTATTTGCCCCTAGGGAAGAGTTTAGAGAATAAAAAGGAAACGAAAATTTACGTTCCTCAGAAGGCAGTAAGTCCTCTTATCCTTTTTAAATTTTGTGCCATGTGTTACATATTCAGAGGAGCTAATTATATTTATTTTAAAGATGTCACACAAATCAACTTAAAAAAGAAATCTACCTTCAAGTCTAGTCAACTGTAATTTTAGGATAAGTCAAGAGCCAGTCAAGAAACAGAGGCACATTCAAGCATAGCAAAATTTAAGACAGTTTAATAGAGAGACTTCCCGATAACTGTGGGTTAGAAAAACCGAGAACCGGCAAAGAGAACGCCTCAAGATGGCAGCTGTGGCGTTAGGAAGAGGAGTGCAAAAGACCCCCAGGGACCCTGCAGGAAGGAACTGGGGGAATAGAAATTCAACCTCTCGCTCCTCCACCCTCCAATCTCCTAAAGGGAAAAAGAGCCAGGGATGACTCCTGGGACACGGAGACAGTAAATTCCCAGCGCGGATGCTGTTAAACACCATATTTTGACTGCTGAAGAATGCTCACATCTCTGCCTGTTCTTTCACTCCAAATGAACAAAAAAAATCAAGAAACTGTTCATCTTAGTAAGATAAACCTGGGAATTGGCAAAAGATAAATAAATTTATATACATATTAGAAAAACTACCTCTTTGTTTACTATACAACTATTTGCAATTACTGTCAACCTCTGGTGACCATCATTTACTCTCTGTCTCTGTGAGAGCAATTATTTTAATACTTAGCTCCCACATATGAGATGATGCATGGTTTGTCTTTCTGTCCCCGACTTACTTGTCTTAACATAATGTTCTCCAGTTCCATCCATGTTGTTGCAAATGGCAGGATTTCATTCTTTTTTAGAAGAAATGAAATCTCATTGTGTATACGTCCCATAATTTATTTACCCATTCATCCACTGACGGGCACTTGTGCTGATTCCAAATCCTGGCTATTCTGAGCAATCAACGTGGAAGTGAGACGTCTTTTCAATATACTGAATTCCCTTTGGACATGTACCAGCAGTGGGATGGAAGGTACTTCGATGTTTAGTTTTTTGAGGAATCCCCATACTGGTCTCCACAGTGATTGTACTAATTTACATTCCCACCAATGGTGTTCAGAGATCCCCCTTTCCCAACCTCCTCACCAACATTCGTTAGCACCTGTCTTTTTTTTTTTCTATTATAGCCTCGCCAAAGTAAGGCCTCAAAAAATTCGTTTATGACTCAGAATTGTTCCTCTCCACAGAAATCTTCAGTAAAAGGTGAAAGATTTGTGTGATCTGAAGAGAAACCAGAGTTGCCTCTCTTTTGATAAAAGCCATTTTAACTGGGTTGAGATGGTATCCAGTTATAGTTTTGATTTGCATTTCTCTGATGAGTAATGACACTGCACATTTGGTCATATACCTGTTGGCCATTTGTATGTCTTCTTTCGGGAAATGTCTATTCAGATCCTCTACCCAATTTTTTTTTTTTTTTTTTGCAGTTTTGGCCGAGGCTGGGCTTGAACCTGCCACCCCCTGTATATGGGGCCAACACCTTACTCCTTGAGCTACAGGCGTTGCCCATCCTCTACCCATTTTTAAATCATTTTATTTAATCTGATTGATGGTTACTGATAAAGGTTCTGAGGGAGATGGGGATAAAGTCAGTATTGTTAATGTGTGGAAAAATATAGTCAGATAGATCAGAATGAACAATATTTAATAGCACAATAAAGTGACTAGATAATTAACAATAATTTATATAAATACTTTAAAATAATTAAAAGACCAGAATTAAAATGTTCCTAATACAAATAAGTGATAAATACCTGAGGTAATGGATACCCCAATCACCCTGATTTGATTAATACACGTTATATGCCTATATCAAAATATCACATGCACCTGTAAGGATAAATAACTATTATATACCCATAATAACTTTTAAAAATTTAGTAAAAAATTAAAAAAATAGGCCAGGCACAATAGTTCACACATGTAATCCTAGCACTTTGGGAGGCCAAGGCACATGGATTGCTTGAGCTCAGGAGTTTAAGACCAGCCTGAGCAATAGTAAGATCCCATGTTGACTAAAAGTAGAAAAATTTGCCAGGTGTTGTGGGGGCACCTGTCGTCCCAGCTACTCGGGAGGCTGAGACAAAAGGATCACTGGAGCCCAAGAGCTTGCTGGGACCTATGATGCCACAGCACTCTAGCCAGAGTAACAAAGTGAGACTCTGTCCCCCTCCCACCCTCCAAAAAAAGGAACGATAAAAACTAATCAATCAATTAAACATCCCATGTACTCAATACTAAATTGAAATTAGTAGATAAAAACTACAGACCCACAGAGAATAACACAGTTAAATTCAGTAAGAGGGGAGAAGGTAGGGGTTTCAGTAAGTTCTCACCTGTCATCTGTACACTGTACAGGTATACGGCATACTTCTTGGATTAAGGACTAAACTACAACTTGGACTTTACCTTACGAATACAAACAATGTAAGCCTCATAGTAATCACCCCCCAAAAAAAAAAAATAAAATAAAAAATCAAGAAGCCAAAAGGTGAGGGGTTCTGAATGGTATAAACATAATAATAAAAATTAAAAAATATGAAAGAGACTCTAGAGAACACTTCATCCTGCTACCACGTAAGGGCACGATGAGAAGGTGCCTTCTATGAATCAGATATAAGGCTCTTGCCAGACATGAAATCTGCCAGGGCCTTGATCTTGGACGTCCCAGCTTGCAGAACTGTGAGAAATAAATTTCTGTTGCTTATAAAATAATAAAAAACAATAAAACTATGTTCCCTAAGTTTTAAACTGACCTTAGACGTTCCCCCCTTAGTTTAGTGATTTAAATCCATGTGACTCAGATTTTTAATGCCAAATGATACATGTGTTATAGTTTGTACCAGGGCCCCAGCACATTCTAAGGCGCGCAAACCCCTCATTTCAGTTTCCTTTAAAAAAGAAAATAAAACTTAGTCCTCCACAACCTTATTGGCCCAACCAGACTCCATCCTTTCATCCCGCTCCAAACAAGCTGTGCTTCCTTCAGGCCACCATGGAGTTATTCTGTTTCTGGCCAAAACCTTCTGAGAACTTTGCTTTTAAAAACTAAGCAAAAAAAAAAAGCCGAGTCATTTGTAAGCGTGTCAAATGTTTCGGCCTCTGGCTTTCTGACTGAACTTTTCAGGCTGATGACACGTTACCACACAATTTATCACTGGAATTGCACAAAATCATACTTTAACTCGAAGTAGAAAGTGGGGCCAAAAAAAGTACAAAAGGGAACACACTGTACATACTTGGAAATCACAGAAAGTATCTTCAGAGGAAAACATAACAAAGATAGCCTAATCCCATTTACACTCCATCATTCTCCTCTTAAGACAGGTTTTATGTCAGATAAGATGATAGCATTTTAGGCACCCAAGGGATCTTGAACATCGACTCTATACACACCTTCTGTAGATGAAGAAATCAAGATTTAATAAAAATGGGGCTTGTCCAAGTGGCAGGACCAGCATTAGATCTCCCAAAAGTTTCACAATCCGTTATCGGCTAGAAATAGGGCTGTAAATATTGAACTTGGCAGATGAGAATCTGTTTTTTAAAAAACTGACTATACCAAACCAGTTCAAAGTTGGGCAAATGACTTGAATAGACATTTCTCCAAAGAAGATATATCAATGGCCAATACGCACAGGGAGAGAAGCCCAATGGCATCGATCATTAGAGAAATGCAAATCAAAACCACTTCACGCCTCCTAGGATGGCTATTACTTTAAAAAAAGGGGGCGGGGGCAAATAAGTATTGTTGAAGATGTGGAGAAATGGCAACCCTCACATTGCTGGTGGGAATGTGAAACAGCACCGTCTCCAAGGAAAAGAGTTTGGCAGCTCTTCAAGGTTAAACATAGAATTACCACAGGAGCCAGCAATTCCACTAAGTATATGCCCCCAAAAAGCCAAAGCAGGGATTCAAACAGATACTTGTCCATCAGCGCTCACAGCAACATTATTTACAGCAGCCAAAAAACGTGGGAACCACCCACATGTCCATCAAGGTGAATGGATAAACAAAAGGTAGTATTATTCAGCCTTAAAAACAAGGAAATGCTGACACTTCCTACAATATGGATTAACCTTGTAATCCATATTATACTAAATGACATAAGCCAGCCACAGACAGACAAAATGCCCAATGATTCCACTGACATGAGGTCCCTGGAATACTCAAATTCATAGAGACAGAAAGCAGAACAGAGGTTACCAAAGGCTGAGGGAACAGAGGAATGGGGAACACTGTTCAATGGTGACAGTCTGGGCTGGTGAAAAGGTCTCTACATGGATAATGATACTGGCTGTACAACACTGGAATGCACTCAATGCTACTGAAAAGTACATTGAAAAATGACCGCGATGACAAATTTTATATTATTATATGTACCACCACAAAAAACAAAGCAATTGAAAAAATAATCAGTCATATAAATGATGGACTTGGGGTCTCACGAAGATAAGCCATGAACTCTAACCTCCTACATCTCGATGGAAATATGAACAGGCATTTCATTCAAGTAAAAAAGCACAAAAGACACATTGTGGAAATTCCAAGTTTCCTGGGCAAGATGGCCAAAACATAAGGGAAAACGCTACACGAGTTTCTGCGCAGGTGAGGGCAATGCCTCTTCCTTGCTCTCCAGGGCTGCTGCTCAGTCCAAAAGTGAATGCTTTGAAAAACATGATATACGCTGTTGTCCAGCTGACCTAGAGTGTTTTGGCCACAAGGAGGTTTTTCTTTTTTCAACAAGTTAAATAATATGTCAGACTTTCGATGCTTGGATAGTTTTTTTTCCCCTTTCGAACTTGGCAAAATGACCCTTTCAAAGGCATGTACAAAGATGTTTGGGTTAGAAATAACAAATCCGTACCCTCCCAAGGTGCTATGTTTATTTGAACATGTGATGATGCTATTATTTAAATAAACACACTCAGCACTCTCTGCTTTTCCAACAGCCATAGCTCAGACACGCTGCGAATGAGTGTCCACAGTAGCAATGGTTAGTGTTGAGAAGAGGTTTCTGTTATACAATCACTTCTGAGATATGCAAAAGTGCTTCCTGGGTTGAACGGTTTCCCATTCATTATTTCTTGTTTCAGTTTCTGGAGAATCCTCAGAATAAGGCCAATCCCATCCCCTGCACCATCTGAAATCCAAGGTGATCATCTCATGTGAACTGCCCAATGTAAAGGAAGCCTCCAGGACCCTGGGTCCAGCTTAGGAGGCTGCGCACCCTGGGTCCAGCTTAGGAGGCTGCGCGCTGACAAGCACGGCTGAAAGGCAAGCTGCCAGTTTCTGCCCCAGCACCTTCAACAAAGGAGCACATTTGTAACAAAATGTTGGCAGTTTCATCTCTACAGAACAGCCTTGAGATTAAGAGGGAGAGTTTTCTACGGACCTGAACAAAAATATCAGAGAAAGGGTCTAAGATACTTTTTTTGGTAGGAAAAAATGGCAATGCTTAGAGCAGGGTTACTCAATTTTCCACCTACTGACGTTTGGGGCCTGTAGGGGCCATTGCTGGGGGGCTTCTGTACACTGCAGGATGCGCGGTGGCACACCTGGCCTCCACCCACTAGACGCCAGGAGCACACCCAGTCTGTACAACCATAAATGTCTCCTGGCATTGCCAAATGTCTCTCCCAGGGGACAAAACTTCCCCGGGTGAAAACAGCTTTTCCCCTTCCCACCTGCATTAAGGACGTGAAGCAGAATTTCAGAGTAACTGAATGAGCTGAGTGAGCAACAGCAAAGGGTATGCCTGATGGATGCAGGTCAAGTAAGAGGGAATCAGAGACAAGGAGTAAGAAGACCTGGGCATCAGTACAGCATGTCGGAAAGAGGAAGAGACCAGGGGGAGGTAATAGAAATGCGATGGGGTTTTGGCGGCAGATGGAACAGAAAATTTCCACTTTGCTATACCAGCCCATGAATTCATATTCCCTCTATTTTATTTTCTGTTCAACTTCTCTGTGCTCAAAACACTCTCAAGTGTTTGTTTTGTTCACACCTGTAACAATGACTTTTATTAATAAAGATAACAAATGTCTAAAGATGTTTTTAAAAATGAAAACCTTGTACACTGTTGGTGGGAAAGCAAATTTGTGCTATCATTATGGAAAATAGGTTCCTCAAAAAAATCAAAAACAGAACTACCAAGTGATCCAGCAATTCCATTTTGGGAATTTAGTATGTATCTAAAGAAAATGAATGAAGAGGCGTCTGAACTCCCATGTTCATTACACAGCATCTTCAGAACAGCCAAAATAGGGGATCAGCCTAAGTGTCCACCAATGCATGAATGGATGAATGAATAAAGTGTGGATATATTCATAATGAAACATCATTCTGCCTTTTTTTTTCCTTTTTTTTTTTTTTGAGACTATGTTGCCCTTGGTAGAGTCCCATGGCGTCACAGCTCACAGCAACCTCAAACTCCTGGGCTCAAGCAATTCTCTTGGCTCAGCCTCCCAAGTCCTGGGACTATAGGTGCCCGCCACAATGCCCAGCTATTTTTTGTCATAGTTGTCACTGTTGTTCAGCTGACCTGGGCCTGGTTTGAACCTGCCAGACTGGCACCTAGCCTCTGTGCTACAAGTGCTGAGCCAGCCTTTTCTTCTTTTTTTAATTGAAGTCTTTCTCTAATACCCAGGTTGCCCAGGCTGGAGTATTAGGACTCACTCATAGGCTACTGTAACCTGAAACTCCTGGGCTCAAGCAATCCTTCCATCAAGTATCATGTTTACATGTCAAAATTCAGGGACTTTATACGGGCAAGTTCAGCACAGAGATGACATGCTGGCCAAAAGGATGGTGGTTTCATGACACGTTTGGACTAATTGGTATCATTCAAGAGATTCAAGTTTACCATATTTTATCTCAAAAAACTGTATACTCGGCTCAACACGTAGCACAGTGGTTGTGGTACCAGCCCCATATACCAAGGTTGGAGGGTTCAAACCTGGCCTGGGCCAGCTAAACGACAATCAATGACAACTGCAACAACAACATGCCCGGGCTTTTGTAACAGGAGCCTGTAGTCCCAGCTACTTGGGAGGCTGAGGCAAGAGAATCGTGCTCAAGAGTTTGAGGTTGCTGTGAGCTGTGATGTCATGACACTCTATGGAGAATGACATAGTGAGACTCTTGTCTCAAAAAAAAAAAAAAAACCCGTATCCTCAAATGTTGTCAAAATGCTCAATATCAATCACAATTAGAACTTCAGTAGAGTAGAATGGATCTGCACAAGTAGATCTCCCTTTCCATCTCACCTGGAAAAACAGTATCTGTCCTGTTACTAGTAAACCAAGAGTCTCCTCCTTGTCCACACCACCACACTACTGGCAGTTGGCAATGCTTCGTTGAAATGTTATGCAGACCATGGAAGTGAACTTTTCTTTTGGAATTTGTGATACAACTCAAAGCTGAGTACAACAGACAGTAACTGCCACTCCACTTCTTAGGATGCTTATTCCACAGAGCAGAGAAAGTGACAATTCTTTGGAGAGCTTGATGATACATATCCCTTAGAATTCAGGGGAGATGGCAAACAAAGAAACTTTTTTGCTGTTCCCTGAAAATTGTTGAAGACAGGAAGCAGACAGGAGCAATCTGACACAGGCGGGTGAAGGCAGCCTGCAGCCTGCAGTCCTGGCATTTCCTGCGGCTGGGATACAGGAGCTTGGGCTTAAGCCATCCTGGTGGAACTCTGCCTGAGGGGCTGCCTGGCAGGGCAAGAAAATCCCAGCTTTAACAGGGACAGGAATGGATGGAGGAGATGTGGAAAAGGCTGACATACTATTATTGCATGATTGAGTCTCTTTTGTAATTTATACATTCATCATTTCCTAATACAGTTATCAGGCCCATGTAGGAATTTGATAAATAAACATCATTAATTCATGATAATATGTATTTATAAAACCACTGTTTATCGGACGGTGCCTGTGGCTCAGTGAGTAGGGCACGGACCCCATATACCGAGAGTGGCGGGTTCAAACCCAACCCTGGCCAAACTGCAACCAAAAAATAGCCAGGAGTTATGGCGGGCGCCTGTAGTCCCAGCTATTGGGGAGGCTGAGGCAAGAGAATTGCCTAAGCCCAAGAGGTGGAAGTTGTTGTGAGCTGTAACACCATGGCACTCTACTGAGGGCAACAAAATGAGACTCTGTCTTAAAAAAAAAAAAAGTCCATGATTGTTTCTCATGGATTAATAGTTTGGATCTCTGTGATACAAAGGTGTTGCACAGGCAGGCAGCATCACCTTGGCTGAGAGCCTGCTTGTAAATGCAGAATCTCAGTCCCCACCCAGATCTACAGAATCAGAAACTGCATTTTAACAAGATCTGCACTGATTCCTAAGGACATTAAAGGGTGAAGAGCACGGGCTTAGACTGCAGATTCTCCACCAGAATTACGTATAACAATTTGCCTGCATCATTTGTTTTCAAAATACAGACCCACACGTTTTCCAAATACACACACCCAGAAATTCTGATTCAGGGAGCCCAGGGTTTAGACTGGACATCTGTACCTTTTGAGCAATCCTAGATTCTGTCCTTAAACTAGTAGGCAAGCACTGGAAGTCATATTTCAGCCACAGCTACTATTACTCTGCCCTGCAAACACTTTTATACAGGTGACTCCATATCCTCTTCCAGAGGCTTCATTAAGTCAGCCATAACCTGTAGCAAAACGTAACAATTAGCCACAATTTCATCTCCCTGATCGATGTGGAATCCCACTGAAAATGATCTAAAAGAACAAAACTGGCATACCCAGTAAAGACATCCAAAGTCAGACAGGTTGAAATCACAGTGGAGGCACCAAGTTCAACTCCTTCCTGTCTGCTTCGGATATGTCAGTCGGACTCAATCCTGACTTCTCAGAAGGGACTGTTATTTGTGAATGAAGATGAAAGGATCCATTCACAAGCCACCACCAAATTGTTAGGTTTTCTAGTCTAGATTTTGTCTTGACAGAAGGAAGAACAGTGTCTGATTTAAATCAGGGCCTAACTTAGCGGCTGTTGTTGCTACATACCCAAATTCTTCAAACTCAAACCACCACTGGAGCAGATCAAATTTCAGACAACCAGCTGAAATAGAGCCCAAGTTTCTACATCCCAACCCGGTTTCTAGGATGGACTATTAGGCAAATTGGACACTATTAGTCCCTGGTGCAGTATGTTTTTAAGAGTTAATTTCCTTAAATGAGATCTCTCAGAAGTCTAAAATTTTTAAGAAACTGCAAGGTAAAAAGAAGAAATACTCTTTCTGGCAGAAAACAGTCTATAATATGATGGATTTTGACAGAAGGGAAATGATAATTACTGTATGAACAGCACGGTCAGAAGTCTTTTACCAAATATGGTTATGATTTTTACAGTGAGAATATTTCAATAAAAGGATATTTTCAGCCTGAAGACTTTAGCTTCTTTCTGAAAAATGGCATAATACAAAGTAAATTTTGTTTAATACTAATTCATCTATTTACCAAGTACACAATTTTGGCATGAATGATATTTTTTTTTTCTTTTCCACACAACGTCATGGTTTTGGGGGCACATTAAGAGATTCTCAGATGTTTCTAATTATCCTCTGTGTACACCCAATAAAACAGCTGGCTCAAGATGTTATTAATGCCACCAGAAGATTCAGAGGGCTCATAAATCACCCTTTCTTCAGAAAGGGACAACGCAGTGGCAAAAAGTGACAAATTCTAATCTTACTAAGTAAGACTTTAGCGTAGAATGTTCTAGCGCACTTCCTACTTTGCAGGGACAAGGGCTGTGGTCTGCTTCCCTTGCTGTAAAAGGCTCTCCTGTCAAATTTCCCTTTTACTTCTTCTAGGGAGAATCTGATAAAAATGAGGCTGAATGTTTCCAATAGGAAAACTTAGAAAGCCCCTGAAATCTAGAACCAATTCTTATTGAATCTGATGGGCTTTTGAAATGTGGTCTCAGAGGAAAGCAATCTCTCATTACTGCAGAAAGTTGGGTGTGTTCTCCCCCAACATATCTTAGGAAATGCCAATACTACAGTCATGCCAGTTTTTCAGTAATGATTGCATGAGTCTACTTTCAAAATAACGAAGTTGAACAGTAAACCACTCCTTCAGCCCATACTCTTCAACTAAACAGAAAGTCAAGTTTCAATAAGTGTATCAATGACAACATCCCGTTAAATGGGCAATGGAACAGCATCTGGATCTTCTTATTTTATTTGTGATATAAGTTTGGAGAATGAATTTCAACCAAACTTCCTCACTAACTCTCTCCTTTCCCATTTGGTAGTTATTTTATTTTCCTGGACTGCTTAGCCTAAAGATGGCTGTGGGGCTGCCCTCAGAAACACTTTCACATCATTTGTGATATTAGTTCCAGGAGGTTTTTCCAACAGTACACAAATCCATAATGATAACTTGCTACAAATAGTTGACTTCTTTAACTATAAATATAAAATTGAGCTCAACTCCTATACCAATAAATGCCACAGGTACACACTGTATCACATAAATGTGATTACAGTATCTATTTTAAGTCCGGCTTGCTTAAATTTACTCTAACCTAAGGGCCCAGGAGTGAATTACACCACTGAGAGCAAAGTGAATAGCACAAAGAAGGATCAAATGTTGCTATCATACATCCTCAGAGATGCCCCCATCTACTCGGGATGATTACTTTTCCTCCTGACCACAGCTTTTGGTTCCAAAATGTATTACACTGTTTAAATGCTCTTACCCTTGCCAGCAGGCTTGGCAACAGACACAGCTTCCTCTGTAAGTGAGCGAGCGCCTCAAGGAGGAGCAGGAGCCAAGGCAGGGAGGACATGGTGCTGTGACACCGTCTTGGCCACATGGTGAAGCTTCCGGATGTCACTCTGTGCCAAGTCTAACCTGCTCAGAGCAAGCCTACACCTGAACAACCAGGGAGCCTTCTGCACACTCCTCCTGGAGTACTAAAGGGAAGGGGCCTTCCTTCTACGTGCTTTTTGATGGGACTGTGCTGTCAGAATCAGTAAATGAAGGAACCACGTCTCTAGGGTACACGTGACGCATACCTTATCTGAGCTCCTGAAGACGTGACCCCATTCCCTCTTCTCCTCCCGCTCCTCTTCTCTTCCCTCCTCCAGACAGAATGGGCTTACACCTTCGGGAGCTCGGATAGGGTATGCATCACGTGTACCCCAAAGGTCTCAACTCCACAGTGCAGGAGACAGAGTTTGAGAATTAGGAGAAGGGTGGATTTATCATCTTTAGAAGAAGACAAAGGTCTCCAAATCAATCCAAGGAGCCCACGTGCACCTTCAGCCTGCTCCTTCTTGTGTGCTGCAAAGCAACTTGCTAAGGAAGGTCAGGGCATTCTAATTCATTCTGCCAACATGGAAATCGAGAATCAAAGGGGTGAGACTGCCAACGCAGGCTTCTGGAGCCAGCCAACAGCATACCTGAGCGAGGCAGCTGATTATCAAATGACACAGTAATGACTCCAGGTATTACAGAACAGAAAAAAAAAAAAAAAACAGCGCAGGCAGAGCAATTTGAAATGAAACTTAAGATGCTTTCTTAAAAGACTGGCAGTATTTAGACAGATGCAGGAATGGTGGTGAGCAGGGATTCCAGGTAGCAGGAATGACGATACTAAAGGTATGAAAATCTAGTTGCACTTTAAATGATTAGAAAATGGAGTGCAGTCAGTGTAACCTTAAAATTTCATGCAAAGCACTACCAGGGTGTCCATTTTCATGTTTTTGGTGGTCTCTTTCCTCCTGAACTCTTAGTGTACAGACTTCTCAGATGACAACTTTTACTTCTGTGATTCTACTTCCCTGAAATTCATGATGAAGCTGCACTGGCTAAGACGTGTACATGCCCCCACGACCTGGGTCCTGAATATACAATGTATTGTCAACAGAAATCCACTAGCACCTCTACAGCGAGGCACTGTGCTGGCACAGGGACACCAAGATGGAGTAGACAGGTTCCTGTTCCCAAGCAATACGGAGTGTAGTGGAAGAAACAGGCATGTCAGCAAATAAGGGAAATGAGGCTTTGTAACTAGATCATCACTTGGCTGAGAACTGAAAAAGAAGTGGGTGATTGCCCAAGCAGATTGGGTGGAGAAACGTACCCTCCAGGCGGAGGAGGCAGTGTGCACAGAGGCACAGGAGCACAGAGGGCCGAGAGCATGTGGGGACCTTCGAGATCGTGGTGGCTCAGCTTGGCAGACGTGGAGGATGAGGGTGGAAGAAACGGCAGTGCCAAAGCGAAGGCCAGGCAGCCAGGTGGCGGCGATCCTGGAGGGCCCTGCACGCTATGCTAAGCAGTCTGGACTTTTCCAAAGATCACTCCGTATGCTTGAGCCGACAGAGTAGGAAAGAATACACACTTTGTGACATTGTGTTACAGACTCCAAGGAATGCTGAAAGGTTATTTATTCCAGTCTGGACTAGCGCAGCCCTTTCAAGGAGCCCCATCCACTCCCATGATACAGGCCAGGCCTGGCTTAAAAGGAACCATCTATCACACATGCCTTTCTCCCAAATCTAGCAAACTGCTGAACCCTCTTTTACCTAAGGTTAAATTTTTTTTTAACTGTCCTGGCTGCAGAAATACTTTCTTACACAACTACTCTGATGCCACTTACCTTCACAGCCTCAGACATCTTCCTTTTCAAACAAATAGGGCCCCATCCTGTCTGATTTTAGCTCATTTTGCCTCTGCTTGGTCCTATCAGCCCCTGAAACCACCTTTCCATGCACCTCTCCCCATCCAGAATCCCCCCAAAACACACATACACACACCACGACACCTGCTCTCATGAGAGGAAGACTAGGAATCAGTTTTATTTCCTTTAATTAAAAGCAAAATCATGGGATCTGCCTTATATAAAGAATGTTGGAGAAAGGTGACACTGTTTTTTGGGTAACTCATCTTTTACATTTTTATTATAAATTACTGAGACTCCTTCTGCAATAATTCCATAGCCATTTCCTTTTTTTTTTTTCAGCCACAGGACAACCCTTGCTTGCCTCTGTCCCGTGTATAAGATTCTTGAGCTACAGACACTTTTGATTCCCTGATACCGTGCATGACACAGGTCGATGGAACATAACCCCAGATGACATTTAGGAAAAGTCTGGAGGAAAGTTCCCCTGATGCCAGCCTTCTGGAGGGATCCACAGTTTAGACAAAATAAGCAGCAGGGTCACGGCCAGGTGATAATGTCCACGATGTGCCCCCACGGAGCTCACTCCTCGCTTCATTAGGCCTCTGCCCCACGGTCATCCAGGCTTTCCACCAACATGCCCTGCTCTCTACCCCCTCCCCTAACTTTATTTTCCTTCATAGTATCAATCACTTCCTGATACTGTATCATATCTACTGCTCCTCACATGACATTTTTAGTGGCATACATTTGGCCAGAGTATACTCACATACTATGTTTTTAAAATTATTTTTAATTGTGTTAAAATACATTTCTTAACTGTTTCTACATTTACAGTTCATTGTGCATCTAATCTCCAGAACATTTTCATTTTGCAAAACTCACTCTACACCTATTAATCTCCCCCATTCCATTCTCCCTGTAACGCCCGCTTTCTCCATGAATTTGACTCCTCTAGGTATCTCGCATACATGGAATCATATAGTGTTGTCTTTTTGTGACTGATTTCACTTAGCACAATGTATTGGAGGTTCATCCATGATGTAGCCGTATCATATTTTTTAACGTCAGAGCAGGGCAAAGATTTGCTCTATTTTGTTCATTGCTGTATCTTTAATGCCTAAACCAATCCCTGGCACATGATTTCTGTTCAACTAGCGTATGTGAAATGAATGCCCCTCATAACAGCCTTTTGAGGGTGCTCTATAGCTTAAATAAGATAAAAAAGAACATTTATTCAGCATTAAAAAAATAAAACCATGTGATACAGCTCCCGTAGCACAGTGGTTATGGCACCAGCCACATGCACCCAGGCTGAAGGGTTCAAACCCGGTCCAGGGCAGCTAAACAATGAAAACTGCAGCAAAAAAATAGCTGGGCATTGTGGAGGGCACCTGTAGTCCCAGCTACTTGGGAGGCTGAGGCAGGAGAATCACTGAAGCCCAAGAGTTTGAGGCTGCTGCGAGCTGTGATGCCCTGGCACTCTACCGAGGGCGACATAGTAAGACTTTGTCTCAAAAATAAATAAATAAATAAATCTATGTGATAAGAATAAATACCACTTGGAAGTAGTTCCCTTGTTAAGCTCTTAGGCATCCAAAATTGCTCGAATGAAAAGAATCCATTTTCTTTTAGTACGGTATTAAATCATCTTTAAAGAAACATAAGACATACCTGTGCAATGCATTAAGGGGAAAATATATCCACCAGTTAATCAAAGCATGACGTGTGACCAGTGGCATTTTCACTGGTTTCTGTGCTGGACAAACATCAGGGGGTCTAAACAATGACAAAAGGCAGAGGATAGAGTCTCAGAGACTAAAGTTGTCAGAAAAAAAATCTAAGTGCCTCCCAGTAGTTAAGCAGTTAGGTTGGTTTATTTACATGCCTCAAGGAGGGGATTTGCTTCCCTCCTGGTGAGGAGAAATTCTGGAGTGAGTTTAGCAACCTGAAGTGCTTCTATCCCTCATCAAAGCATGGCAGTATTAGGTGGGTTTTGTGAACACCAGGGAGGTTTCCAAGGCAGAGCATCTGACGACCCTCAGGACAGCTAGCTGAAGGGGCCATGTTCAGAAACTCGCACAGCTTCTTCAAACACTCGCCTCCTAACTTAAAGGGGGGAGGGGCAACACTTTTCTCTTTTTTAAAATGACAGCCATCAACTTCTCTTTTTCAAATAATTTTCGCAGGTTCTGGAAGAGTAAAATCCAAATTCCTAAGCTTGAAATCCAAGTTCCTCCACAACCTACCGACCTTCCTGGGCTTGTCATTCACCATCACTGTCTTGTCACGCATCCTATACTTCAGAGAAGTTGTCCCCAACTCCCAGAAGCCACCCTCGCCTGCAGGACTCCATGCCCAACTGAGGGGAAGTTCTTCATTCCCACATCAACACCCCTCACCCCTCTCTCTTCCTTCTCTTCCTCCTTCCACCTTTCGTGTGGGACTTACTCATGTTTCAAGTCCTGCTGCCCCTTTCAGTCCACAATCAGACAAATGTTTGTCTATTTCCTCAGCTCCCACCATGAGACCATGCATTCAGGAACGTGTTGAGGGGACAGCCTGGGGACCTAATAGAAAAATCCACACCAGCCCTACTCTTTGTCAGCATCCCCCCCTTCTCTGGGATCCTGCTAGGAGCTTTCTACCTTGATTTAGGGTTATTACACATACTTCTAAGCTCCTCCTCAAAGCATAAGCTCTTTCTAAGCTCCTCCTCAAAGCATAAGCTCTTTGAGGGCAGGTTTATGATTTGCTTATCTCAGAAAATCTACTACCATGCTTTAAACATAATCCTGTCATTTATGGTCCTAAGAAGCAACATGGGACAGCCAGAGGGACTGTGACTGTAAGATAAGAAACCCTGACTGAGGGCTGGATACTGTGGCTCACACCTGTAATCCCAGCACTTTGAAGGCCAAGGAAGAAGGACTGCTGGGGCCTAGGAGTTTGAGACCAGCTTCAGCAACATGGTGAGACCCCTGTCTCTACATAAACAAAGTTTTTAAAAAGAGAAATTAGCCGGGAGTAGTGGTGGCAGACGTGACAGCTTGAGTCTAGGAGTTTGAGGTTGCCATAAGCTATGACAACACCACTGCACTCTAGCCCAGATAACGGAATGAAACTTGGTCTCAAAAAAGAAAGAAAGAAAAGAAAACCTGGCTTAAACCGTCTTTAATCAAGCCAATAAACCCTCGGTATTCATATTTGCAAATTATGTGCGCTACCATTCACCTCTCAGAAGTAATGAGTATCAAATAACTTACAGGAACATACCTTTGAAATTATCAAAAATTTTGTTTATTATTATTCAATCAGTGCTAAGGGAACACAGGTCTTTTGCAACTCCTCAGAGAAAGCAGCACTGTATAAACCACATGTGTGACTTTAGTGATCATGACCCCTTGTCATTATCTCTACAAATAAGCTATACCAAGTGACGGTATTACTGTTTTTAAAATATTCTAGTTGTGACAACATGAATTCATATGTTCTTCTTGTTGGAGGGCTTTATAAACAACTCAAAAACCTCAGAAGGTCATCTTCATTCTATCCTTATGAAATGTCAAGAATCTGTTAAGAAAATAGTGATGAACCTACCGGCCACCCAACTAGGGCTATGGTTCCATTTTACAACAAGGCAGGGGAAACAGGGAGGCGGAGCTCAGACTGCAGCCCAAAAAAGTCACAATAACTAGAGATCTGCCTTATAGGAAACACTATTGAAGGTAAGTATTCTGTTACATCATAGCAATATTGCCTCTCATAAAAATGAGTTATTCTAGAATCTCACAGTAGTTCCCTTGACTATCATCTTAAATTGGGCCTCACTTTTAGATTCACACTGAGTGGAGGTTAGACTTCCTATTTCTCCCACTGAATATCCAAGAATAGAGACTACGTGCTTCCTAGTTATGGGAAAAGCACCTGCTCCCTCTCACACCTGTACGGCCCAGACTCACCATCACCACAGACCAGATCAACACAGAAGCAGCACCAAGGAACCTGGGAACTGTCCCATGAATCTGCTGCAGAACAACTCTCCACACATCAGTGGTACCTGCACCGTACGGACGAGGGGAGCTGGGCCCAGACAGGACACAGAGCCCGAACAAGCAATGTCTGAAATGAAGCCAGGACTCGAACCCAGGGCTGCTGGGCTTTCAGGTGCTTTCTCACCCTATTATGCCATCTGCACTTCCCCCCAGAGCCAACTCCGTGAGGTCCTTCACCTTGTCCCTCCCATACCTCATGGTCAGACTCCAGGGAAGTAAGTAAACAGACGACAGAAGGAGACCTAGGCTCTAGTCTTATCTGACCTGCTGTGCCACTAAAGCAACCTCACTTAACCCTCTGTACCAAAGTGTCCTTAGTTTAAAAAATGATGACAAAATTATCCTTTTCAAAAAAACTATAAATCTTGGTATACATAATTATTTCTGTCACTCTATCAAAATGCATTATCTAATTAAAGTGCCTCATGTATGAAATTCATGTGATTTTACTCCCATTATTTTGTACTCTGTGGAGCAGGGGTCGACAAACTACGGTACTCAGCCAAGTTCAGCCCAACCAGTATCTGTAACATAGCCACGCCTACTCCTCTCCGTACTGTCTCGGTCTGCAGCCACCCTGAAGAGCACAGGTTGCAACAGAGACCACACGGCCCACAGAGCCCAAAACACGGGCTATCTCAACCTTTACAGAAAAAGTTTGCCAGCTCCCCCGTATCTTTAGGTGTCAGAGGACAAAGAGAATAGTTAATAAGTGTTGAAAAATTTCACACCTTCTTTTTTTTTTTAAAGATAATTTTTCAAACTGAAATAATTTTCCATATGTATATCTGATTTTCCAATGGATTTAATTTATTACAAACAAATAGAAAAAAAAAATGAGAGAGCCACTTTTGGTAAACAATAAAATCATACTAAGCCAGTAAAGTCAGAAAAAGATGAGTGCATAAAATTAATTTTAAAAACTTTCCCTATTTTTGAAAGATCACAATCTACAAGTTCTGTAAGATTACCATTCTTCAATAAAGAAAAATCATAAAACTTGTTCCTCAAACTACTATTTGAACTAAAATGTAAATAGCAGAGGGAAATAGCTCAGGATATTAATGAAATATTTCCCACGATTTCGAATGTGAAACTATGTATTACCAGGGCCCCTCCTCACCACACCCTCCCTTTTTTTTTTTTTTTTTAATTAAAGTGCTCTGCCAATCCTTTTAGGGAGAGTCGAGTTCTGATTCTGAAATGCCTTTGTGTAATTAATTTTGCTCCGTTTTGGGTCTTGAATAGGCTATGCGTCCTCTGTTCCTAAACATCTGGTTAACAGCCAGAAAGGAAAGTGTGCGGCGTGTTTTAACAAGTGCACTTCCTTGTTTCTCACCGCCTTCAAATATTTAGTTTCAAAATGAACGCGCTGTAAGCCAAAAAACTACCACCCATTCACTGACTCTGTCATTGCCACTGTAAAGATTCAGCATAAATGCAAGGAGGGGGAGCAGACCCTGCCGATGGGGACGGAAGACGGGGAGCAGGGAGTGAAGGAAGCTATGGAACAACCAAGCAAAGTGGGAAAAGCCATTACATCCGCGTTAAGCTAGAAATCAGAAATTGCCTTTCCCTTCCCCTTCTTGTCTAGAGCCCTCCCCCAAAGCCATAGAATAATAGCACTTACTACTGATAAAAAGTCCTAGGATTTCAGGGATGGACTAAATTTTAGAGGTCACTAAAAACAATCCCATTTATTTTATGAATGAGGAAAAACTGAGGCCCAGAAAGATTAACTGGCAAGCCTTGTGGATTAGCTCGTTAGTGGCACAACCAGGACCAGAATCCGGTTTCCCCTGATCATCAGTTCAACACACTTCCCATTAGACTCGGCTCCCTGCCCTGCGGAGGATAATGTGCCATTTGGCACCTCATAGCTAAATTCTTTTAAAAATATGCCCAAAGTACCCCTCTCATAGCCAGGAAATTTACAATGCGCTTTTAAATCGTATCTATGGGCACTTGTTTTTTCCAAGCACAGACGATCAAAAATACTGCTTCAACCTCGCAAGGATTAGGAGTCACCGTAAAACAGCAGAACTGTCCAAGAGCTAATAAGGACTTCAGGCTGTGCCGTGTATTTTGTCCTGATGGAAATCAGTCTGAAATAGACACCCCTTTTTCCTACCCTCCCCCAGAAGTACACTCCCAAGACTAAACAGCAATATTCCATAAAAAGACCAGATCTAGCCAGTGTTATTATCTGTCTGACATTTGGGTTATTCTTGTGAGTAACTCATAAAGTAACGTGGGTGTCTGCGATTATTTGAGTACACATGGCAAACCATAATTGGTCAAAAAATAATAAAAGACATTTTTCTGTGACAAAAATACTGTATTGCATGACAACATGGCACTAGGACAGCACCGAGTGGACCGCAAGACTTTCTCCATTTACAAAAAAGTCAAAAGCAAAAATTTCAAAAGAAACAAAAAGGCTTTTTTGCAGTCAGTAAGTACTAGTTCATATTTAAGTTAAGTTTTTGACTGCTGACAGCAACCTACTAGTAAATCTTCCCCCAAATCCATGCTATATATCAATTTATAACTCAGTGTTGTGACACAGAGCAGAATCGTGGCAAAAGATGCAAATCTGTATTCCTTTCTATAACCAAGGTTTTTGACAATGTTGAGAGTTTTTGTTTTTTTTAAGAGTCTGGCTATTTTTGAAGTAAAATATAAATTTTATCACCACTTTCCATTCCAAAGTTTATAACATGAGTCAATTCTCACACAAATTCTCCTTATCAGGGGGCCGCTAAAATGTGAAGCTGATCAGGGCACGTTATACCTTTAGGTCCTAATCTAAAAGCTATTCTCCTCTGTTCTACTACACATAAATGTATATGTATATTCCCATCACCACGGGGCTGCCTAAATGTTAAGCAATACGGGAAAATATTCCAGTTGACATTTCCCTAGGAAACCAAAATCAGGTTTGAAGTTATTCTGAAAGTAATTTAAAAGATCTCAAGAAAGAAGCACAGTTCTATCTACGCCTAGACAGAAAGCCATTGAAGCAGAGGGTGCATGGAGGGGGGTGTCTCAATGCTACAACCTCCTAAAACTCCCTTCAGTACGGACAGTCAGGGGCCATGGAGGAACTCACCCACTCGGAAGTTCGTGGCCGTCAGGGTGTCGGCAGCATGACCATTCTCACTAATGAGAGTGGTGGTGTTCCCCTTCTCACAGCTGTTCTGACAGCTGCCCTTGGTGCAGGTCACTCTACAGATGCTCGGAGTAAAGACCACCTTGATGCGGCCAGTGTGGTTACTCACTAGGAGTGGAGGCAGGGAGAAAAAGAACAACAAACACATCAGCTTAGTATCCATGAACTTGCCTTGGAAGGTTAAAAAAAAAAAAAAAAGAAAGAAAGAAAAGAACGGCACGAGAGGGGGAAAGAGAGAGCCCACAACCCGACAGGTTTAAGGGAAGAGGGAAGCCTTAGTGCTCGCTGCTCGGTATCCAGTGGTGTCTCTGAAACAGGAGTAGGAAGCTTAGCAAACAGAACTCTGGGATGCACTCCAAAACCACATTTGAAGTCGAGTCACTGGAGTGGGATTACTAACCACAATGCTGCACTTTATTCACGGGCAGACAAAGAGCAATACGGAGGGCACGACAGATTAAAGAGCCAACCCTGACAGGCAGATGGAATGCAAAGAGGTTGGCCATGCACCTCGTGGCGAATAAACTCTCGTGCCCTCTACTCGCATACTTTCCTGTTTCTCCACTTATTAAGTCACTATTTGCAGCCCGACCCCTGGAAATGTTTTAGGCATACGGCATGTCTGAAAACATCTGTCTCAAATCTCCTGGCACTCTCGGCCGAAGTGATCAAATCCTGTGACGCAGCTGCGGGAGCCCATGTCTTTTTCATAACTCCGGGGCACTATTGCTCCGTATGAATTTCGGCAACATATATTTTGTTTTACTGTGAACGGGCCCATCTAAGAAAAAGGCAAGCTGGGTCACAGGGGAAATGGGTTGCCTCCCTTGAAATGCCATCTCTCAGCTCTGGCTGTTACTATTCATAGACCACCTGGAACAGGAATTGCTCTCCTTCACGGGCGCTGTCGTCTGACCACACAGCCAAGACAGCACAGCATCACAAACCGGGCACTAGGCTAAAAGCAGGTTCTGGCTTGTCACCCTGGCTCAGCCCTTGTGTGACTTTGGACATGTCATTTCACTTTTTCTTCAACATGAGAGAATTGGAGCTGACATTTTCTAGCCAGGTCTAACTCTCAGTGTCTACACCAGGGGTCAGCAAGCGACAGCCCCAGAGGGCAAGCCGAACCCTTTGCCTGTTTTTGTGAAATTTAACTCATTAATTCTGTACTGTGTTTGGCCGCTTTTGTGCCTTGACAGCGGAGGTACACACAGAGCCTATAGCTTCATCCAGACCTTCCCCCGACCCCCGCCAGGTCCCAATCTAAACTCTCTAGCAAACTGCAGAACAAAAACCCTATTTTGACTTCTACATCTGTGACGTGACCCCAGCCAGATCCTTCCTCTTTCCAGGAAACTAAGGCAGAAAGCAAAGATGGTAGCAGTAGCTCCAGAGAGATTGTTCATCTAGGAGGTAAGATGAGGCTGGTAGGTAGCAGAGGCCCTCCGTTGCCAGCACGTGACTAAAAGGGGATTGGCTACAGGTCAGCCTTTCTGCTGCCATCTCTGCCCACCAGATAAGCTTCTCCCCTGCTTTATACTGCTTTGGCTTGGCCAGTATGATACTTTCAGAAAAACATCCAAGATGCCTCTTTAGATCCGTAATAAATCAAATTGCGGTCAAAATCTGGGCTTGGAAACAAAGGACTTTAACAAAAGAAGCCATTAGAATTTCAAGGTCGGAATGGGACCTCAGAGGTTTTCTGACACAACCATGTCTCAGCCATTGCCTGCATTCCATGTATCAAGAGGTCTCCTTGCCTTCACTTGAACATCGCCTGTGATGGGGAGCTCATGACCCACGGTGCACACCCCGGGGCAGGCAGTCCCTAGAAAGCGCTGTTCTTTCTTAAGTTGAAAGAAATACGGTCTCACAGTAACTTGCACCCATCAGTCCTAATTCAGTTCATCATGATCTTAGAATCTAAGGCCTCTTCCACGTGACAGTCCTTCAAATACTCAAAGACAACTGCCACGAACAATCAAAGAGAGCTAAAATTAGAATACTTGAAGCTATCAGCTGGGTTGGCCCTCTCCCTTAACGGAAGAAGAAAAACGACTCCTCAGGAAGATGAAACCCTCGATTCTTTTCAAATGTCTTTCCAAGAATATTTCTCCTTCTCCAGTGACTTTAACACTCGAGACAAGCATTAGACACGCTGTTAAGGCATGCTGTCTGATCCCTCTGTTTTGTTAACCCTAGAGGTTAATCAGGCCTCTGGCACCTCGCAAAATGACACCCAATAGGAAGCTACTGTTGATGCTTTAAATCAGGGTCTGGCAAACTTTCCCTACAAGCTAAATAGTAAATATTTTAGGACTGCAGGCCAAAAGAACTCTGTTTCAATTATTCAACTCCGGCAGGTAGCTGAAAAGCAGTCTGTCCAAAAAAAAAAAAAAAAGTTGATGAATGGGTGTGGCATGCTCCACTAAAATTTATTTAAAGAAAGAGAAGTTGCTGACCACTTTTTAAAGGCTCATATGACATTCAAAACTTAGCTGAGCCTCTACCCCAGAAATAAAAAAAACAATAAAAATAATAAAATGGACTGGCGATTTCCTAATCAGACGGCATCCACCTCCCGTGCTTTGTGTTCTTACAGTAGCACAGACAAACCAGCTTCGACTCTACACTGTCATTACACGTATCTTGAGGACACTTGGGGTGTGCAAGTGTGTGAAGCCCAAGCAAAAAGGAGACAACATCTTCCCACTTCAAAAGAATATGAACTTCTATTTTTTCTGGCTCCTGGTACGATAATGGAATTAGAAACGGTGTGCCAACTATTTTGTCTCCCCTGGCTTTAACTTGGAGCACCCGCAGCTGCCATGCAGATGCTCACACAGTCACCTAAATTATGCTCACTTAGGCAAACGGAGGCATCCAAAGAAAGCCGGCACTTAATCATGATTCCCATTTCACCTCCCAGCTACAGTAGTCACTTTATAGGCACTGGAGATTCTCCGGGCCTATTGTTTTTAAAAACTTGTATTTCTTTGCCAAAAAAAATTTTTTTTGGCCTGGGATCATCTGGATTTTCAAAAGACAGAGACAGTTTCATATGACTTAATTCTGATTTTTACAACGTTCACATCTTCTTGGAAGCAGAAGATACATTTTATTTCGTATAAAAATAAAAAACGCCTGTGTTTTACAAGCATTCGGCTATAAAGGAATCTCATTCTAAAACAGACACTTGTATTCCCGGGCCTTCTCATCCCTTAAGGAAGCATTTGTTTCTTCATTGTAATTACTTTAGGCTTCTGTATATCTTCTCGAAATTAGGAATAAAAAAGTCACAACTGCTTTTTATTTTATTTATTTTTATTTTTTTGAGACGGAGCCTCAAGCTATCCCCCTGGGTAGAGTGCCATGGCATCACAGCTCATAGCAACCTCCAACTCCTGGGCTCAAGCGAGTCTCCTGCCTCCGCCTCCCAAGTAGCTGGGACCACAGGCACCCGCCA